>JTDE01000403.1:162369-214959 GCA_014338405.1 Paragonimus skrjabini miyazakii
CAGTGACATCTCAATGAACAAAGTTTGTCTAGGTTGAATTTCCATTAGACTCTGAGCACTATGAATTCCCAAGTAGAAACCTACGAGACGTAAGATCCTATCCACTCCAAACTACGCCCTATTTACTCCTGAGTGCAGGAGATCTGTATTCTCGTTCTTTTATAATCATGTCAGTGAGAACAGTGTAACAGTCTGCATAATTCTTGTAGAGAGATCCAGCATGCAAACACGTCAGTAGATTCCTACATAAAGTCACTTCCTTCTACTGTTGCCTACTCTGTGGAAGTAACATTCTAGGGAAACAACGGACCTCTTGAATCATTTGATGATCTTCTACGCCTTCAAATCTACTGGCTGTAGCACCAAAATTTGAGTTTTCAGACATGCTCGACGTTGAACTTTTCCTTTTGGTAGTAACGGAACTTACCTCGTTAGACTGACTGTCTCCGATTGAAACTACAATGTTTACTCATCCATCAAGCCTGAGTTGTATCCAATAGCAATGTGACCATAGCTTCATATCTGTCGTTTGTTGGCTGAACATGTTTGATTTTATGAGTCTGCACTTTGCATTAGTTCAAAAGAGCAAACAGCCTGCGAAGCATTTTCAGCCTGGAAATAGGTCAACTTGAGAACGACACTTTCTGACAGTAATTATAGAATATAGAGTAGTATTACTGTTTGGTCGTGAGAATATAATCCTTTCGCCGCAAAAGCCACTCATACGAAATTCATCTTACTGGCACTAATAAATTTCCTCGTTTGCCACACCAAATTATTGCTGCTTACTTAATATTAAGGAAAATAAGATAAATAATGCATAAACAGTTAAGCTGTCACACTACTTATAAGTAATACCGTAATACAATTGGGTGATATTGGCACATTTTCCGATGTAGTGTTCCCTATTTATTGCTGAAAGAGAAGATTAAATTCGTTAACTTTCTTACGTTGTGCTTCAGGTAGTTGGGAAAGTATAACTATTCTTTGAGTCCGAGAAGATTATCATTGCGCTTGCTCACAACTACAGAATTTACTAGACACCAATTTAGTTTCCGTTAGTCTCTATTCACATTACATACCCAGAGAGTAATTTGAATTCCGAGACTACATTTCACGTAGAGATCACCAGTCCACACATTCCGTATCTAGCCCAATAGGCTTGAGTTGCGTGCATTCAAAAGTTTTGCTTCTTGCTTCAAACCATGTCACGTTGAACGCGTCAAATGCGTGAAAAGTGTGGTTACAAACATAATGATCCCTTAAATTTTACCGATTTAACAGTGATTCAGTCTTCAGGTGCAAATAATTTAACGTTTAGACAGTTAGTCTGTTGAAACCGGGCAGGGTAACCATTGTGACTATTTTAATAGCTATATGAGAATGTTATAATTCAGTCTTATTTAGAAGCTCCCTGCCGTTGTACATCGTTCCTGAATGAATTTCGAACATTGTCAATTAGCTTAACGACCACCCCAAAATATGACCATGCCATCAAAAATTGCTGTCTGAAGTTGCCTACACGAAAAGTGGAAAATCCATGAAGTTCAATGGTTCATCGTATATATGATTACTGACATGAAATACTTGACCGTCGACCAGATGATTGACAGTTCGATTCCAGGTACCTTGACTGATTTGGTTTAAGTTTGAGCAACTTAAGAATGTCAACCAATATTTGTCTTTAAATGTCACCTGTTATCAAACATCTTGTAAGGAAACTTAACTGGTATCAAATTGAAACCTACGGAAGTCTCATGCAGCCGTGCTGGAATAAATTGTAATCGAATTTTGTTCTTCAAGTGACAAGGAACCAAGAACTCAGAAATAACTGGTGGTTCTATTAGTTGAAATATACTTTGGATCGATTAAGCATCTCTAATTTCAAAACATCGTGTGACCAAATGGTAACCTGTTTTGCTGGTTGCATTTCACTCTTGAAACAAAAGCTTCTCGTGTTTGGATAATCTTCTCTGTCAAAAACGGGCGTTGTTGACGCAACCAATTTCCGATTGCTCATAAGTTGTTTTCAGTTTAAATGTTCTCTTATTTGCATGTTTCATCAGTGTACGGTCCAAATGGTTCAAAGAAAAGAAGTTGTGTTATATTTGAAAAAAGATCTTTTCGGCAGAATTTACAAAATATAAAAGCCTGTGCAAATCAACCCGTAGTAAGTTAAAAGGTCACGATCATAAGCTGTTCGAATGAAATATTTAAGGTTTCAAAATCTTGAAATATTTTGGTGGTCCTTAGTTACATCATACAACGGACCGATGGCATAATAAGCTACTTAAACTTGGCGTTATCGTCATTACCGTTGTCAACGACATCCTTTTTACAGTTAATGTTTACGCCATTGGATTCGCTTGTACACCGAACTTGCAAATCGAATACCATTTAGGATCGATGAGTATTTTTGATAAATTTGACTAAACTTGAAGTGAAATAGCTGTTGCTTGCGCAACGATTGCGTTTGGTTAGTGCTTTTGCTCAGCAGAATGGAGACAATGCAGACATATCACACAGGGTAGGTCAATCGTCACATTAAACTGAGCATAACTACAATCCGTATCGTAACTTGCGCGTAAATATACCGTTTGGCCAAAATGTACACACAAGACCGCCTTTCTATAGCTTTGCCATATAACAGTTAAAATTTGTTACCACATCTGTAAAAACAGTTAGGCCTCCGGAAAACAATCCATAAACCAAAATAAAAAATATATAACTTTTTTATGTTCAAAACAATTCGCAGTTAATTTCACACGTTATAACCAGTTTTTGTAATCATACGGACAACATGATGCAAATAGCGCACAAAGTAAACTGTTTGCTATTCGCAGATTGACAGTTAATCAAAGTGTTCGAAAACGAACGTTTTACATGAAGACCAGTAAAATATTCTTATAACTAGGTCCCAAACCTGAGCTCGATTTTTGGAGTGAAAACAACAGACTAAACCATTTCTGAAGGACGCTGTAGGCATCAAAATGCGAAACCTGCGTGCATAAATATTTGCGTCAAGAAATTTGGCAACATGATAAAAGCAATGAAACGTCTATCTCTCACACAATATTTACCCCGTTTTTCTACGTCTTTAGTAACAGTCATTTTCGAGAATGAATTTTATGATGTGCCTGCATGACTCTTATCCTGCTGCTTATGAACAGCATACTGCATTTAGTTAGTAACCAAACATTTTTCGGTTGTTGGTTAATCTTTCACAAAATTGTTTAAAACGTTCGACAAAAACTTGACCCCAAGCCGGTTGATATGAGTCTCATAACCGTGAGGCAAGTGCACATTTTTCCTTCTTTAATCTTCTCATATCGATGAGGAATACAATTTTATGAAATAACAACGGCGACCTTCTTTTAAGGTATTTATTCGTCGTTTGGTCTCGATACCGTTCAACTCTACCTAGGATTTCCCAATCTTGGTTCGCTTAGGTCACAACAAATATATCCACAGGGATCCTGTACACATACACTTGTTTGGCCTATGCGCACAGTTTATGAATTTAGTGTATCGTTTGGAAGTTTTCGGGTTTTTCTTCAGTTAGAAGTCTTCTACACGAATTTTTTCAAGCACCCTAGAGCTGGGTAACAAATCCGTAAATAGCTTGTATGTCTTTGTATATAGTATCTATTCTCAAACACTGCTGGATTAATTGTCAGACTATAAATGTCAACTGGTCTACTTTGAAAGTTAATTTCATCGTCAATGACGTGATTGTGGAAACCCACTTTGCGATTCAAAATTATCTTCGTATTATCAAATTATTGACAAAGCGTAATCCAAAACAGTCTTTCAGAGACATTGCCGTGATGGTCAACATTTTGGCAAACATGTTGACCAGTAATAGCTAGCAAGTCTGAACTTCTCTCCATTAGGCAGGCAAATAATCAGTGGACAACGTCATCTTTAAAAAGTGGCTCAATGCAATAACAGGACATCCCAAGGAATTAAAAAATGGTCACAGCCTGTCGACTTTTTAAACCACTTTTCATTCAGTTTCAAAAAAGTTGAACAAACTAAGTTTTTGCCTATTTGATATCTGAAACCAGAATTTTAACACGAACATCAAAGTTCCATAAATGACACTCAGTAATTTGCCCCAAGATTGCGATATGTTTCAAAAGTTCATCTATTAAGTTGGTTTGAGTGAGAATTTTCAATTTTTCTAGGAGTTTCGGCACAAACTGTAAACCACTTCAACGGACTATTCCTTAGCCAAACTGAAGGAACCAAGGTGAGATGCTGAGTGTGATTTTTAGCCCCGGTTCAGTGGTAAGAAAGTTGACCGGGATGAACAACATCTCGCAGTCAACTTGGTAGAACAAAAGTAATAAAGGATATACGGAATAATCTCCCCTTCGGTTTCCGTTATGAGGATAGTTTGGTGTCTTTGTATTATCATCTACAAGTTTAGGTTCCATTATAACCGGCCTTGTTCTTGTTCCAAATCTATAAGTAGAGACATTTGAAACAAGAATTCAAACAAGTATTCTCTGTATTAACATTGTGGAACTGGTGACCCAATGAACTGAGTCCATCCGACCAATTATTTATAGTTCAGTAAAAACTTATTTGTAACAATGCCAGTGAGTGAATAAGCCGGTTTTTCCAGAGTTCGGTTTCCTAAGTGGTCAGTGAGATCCGCTAAAACATTGTAACCTCATAAAAAATGTCACTAGTCCACCAGCTAATAAAGCGCAATCTCATGTTTGAAACAGGCAAGAAACTAGCTACAGTGTCCTTCACGCCACTTCTGTATGGAGTAAAATTAAGAGATAGTCAAAAGTAGGTACATAGGCAGTTTAATTCAAGAAGTCTACTGAAAATCACATTTCAATAATTTTACCACATCACAACTGGTCATCGTATTTGTAAAGTGGCATTTGTATGGCAACAGGGTGACACTTCTTTACGTGGAGATCATGGGATATGATTACGGACGCATTACGTTGTTTATAACAATGTGGTTTGGGTTTCTAGAATGGCCGATAAGGTTAACGTTGTATGGAGCATATGGTTCCTGTCAGCACGTTGAAACATGTTCTTACTCTAGGTCGCAATTCCATGAAACCGTCATATTTTTGTCTTGCAGTACGGAAACATTAAGTGGTACAGGGGCCTTGAGAATACAGGTGCACAACCATACATTTTCTAGAACATTCTTTTTAAAAAATCATCACACATCTTATTCGACCCAGTTTATCCGGAAGAATATTCAGCTAAAAGGCGAACGAGTTTCCAAAGTTTGCTTTTGTCAGTCACTTATTTGATTCGATTTCGAAATCTACCGAGTTATAGCAGGTTTACTGAAATTTATTGTGCACAGTTACTCGAAAATTAACGTTAGTCAATGTCCTGTTAGTAGGCTATTAAAATTTATTGAATTCAGAAATAAAAATATTCATTAACTAATTATGAAACGGTTATCTTGACCAGCTCATCACTCTGAACTTGGCCAAACTAAAACGGTGGAGAAGCATGCCATATCTGCATGCCTCCTGTTTCAAAATATGGTAGAGTCTCGGCCTTCATTCTTAGTAGGCTGTCAGAAATATATGATCAGCATCACTGGTTGACAATGGAGTCGCAATAACTTTTTGACGTTAAAGAACAAGCTGCATGTTGAACAGCTAGCTGCATTTTATAGATTGCCATTCATACAAATGCAGTTTTATAAAGTTCAAAACCCTTCATCAATAATGATTTTCTTTGTTCCGTTTTTAGTGGAAAGGAGTTTTGGTTCATATTTTAGTTGCGCCAGTTGAGTTAATGATTTAAGGTGTTCAGATTTTAAGGCATCTCCGGAGTGCTCTTCGCACTCACATTGGTTCGATGTCGTACACGAATTACGTTTCTCACAAGCCTACCTAATCATTCGATCAGCATTGGTCTTAATATCAAAATTATTTATGTGTACGTCTTATATCAAGTTTTTTTAATCAAACTTGTAACATACAAACAGAAGAACGCACAAAGATTGTATCCAAAGATACACTACGTAACACGCATCGCTAGTAGAATAAGCCAAAAGGATAAGATTACAAGGGTATGACAAAGTTACTTTTAAATACAGTTGTCATCCTTACTCCGTCTGATTGTCCGTTGACTCAAGTT
Organism: Paragonimus skrjabini miyazakii; assembly: GCA_014338405.1. Lineage (NCBI taxonomy): Eukaryota > Metazoa > Platyhelminthes > Trematoda > Plagiorchiida > Troglotrematidae > Paragonimus > Paragonimus skrjabini miyazakii. The sequence goes on from JTDE01000403.1 coordinate 168,502, forward strand.
CTTTGTGCACATCGTTGACGTCAAGATCTGAAAGGTGAACAAAACAACGGTGTAAGAATTACCACTTCAAATTCAATCAGTACGCGCTTATTAGTTTTGGTCGGGCGTTACAAACGTGGATCAAAAGTGAGCTTTTGAAAACAGAGTTTGAAAGGATTTGTGTAACTTAGTGATTCATCCGACGTCAGCGCGTAAACATTGTGAGTTTGACCTAAAAATACTGCCGTTCTGTATCAACCTAAAAAATCTGGCTTATATCAGGTCCTTAAAATTGATTTTTTGTCATGTTGGGTTCGTTCGCCTGTTCAAGTCATTTAATGCATTAACGTTAGTGTTAAGATTTTTTCTTAGACGTTACTGTTGCTTCTTCAGGATAAATTTCTGGGCTTCGGTGTAGCCTGTTCACTCAGTGTTTATTTCACTGTTGTTTCTTAACACTGGCTGGTGGTAGTCTACTAAAAGTCACTTCGGTTGGTTGAACTGTTTCAACTAGTTCCGCATAGTTTTGCTGTGAAAAAAACGAAACCATTTGAATAAGCTAACCCAAGGGTACAAATAACTTGGTTTTAACCGTATTGTACCGATTCTTGAAAGGATCAGTAGAGCTTTGCAGTACTTCGAAATGTTATTGATTCACCAGCATTCACCACAACAGTAAGCAATCACCTAATATTGATTTCCGATTTACCATCACAGATTAAACAAAGTTTGTAGTGATGTGCTCAGCAGGTGTATCTAGATCTGTTTTCCATGATCGACTGTTGCAGTTTAGCTTAGTCAGCGAGCAAATCCTATATAAGTGATTCTTGTTTTTTCAAACGGTCCATCAGCGAATTGGCGTTAAACTGTTTTGACTTTGTTAGGCTTCAACAGTGTTACTTGGGCTGCAGAGTTAAACTGACGACCAGTAAACAAACGTCATATGGTGGTTCAAACGTCTATGCATTAGACCACGAGTCTAGAGCCATCTGGTAGCAAGAAAATATGTCAATTAGTTTATTTAGTGTAACCCAGCGAAAGTAAATGTTTCTTTTATTTCCTGTCTACTGTAACAATTGTTAGGTAGACAGTATGAATCAAAACGTTAACCAAAATATAAGGTTTAATCATCTGTTACTTCGTGACGTCTTCCTAGAACGATGCGGTTTATATTATGATGTCAAACATTTATAAATATGCAAAAAAATAATATAACGTCACGTCCCACCTTATTAAAGCAATACCTTGATTTTAAAACTTGAAGATTTGCACCGTATTTGCGGACAAGCTGCTCTTTGTACCTTATTTATCATTAATTGATTAAGCTAGAAGAGACGCAATTGTGAAAAATCTAGACTAGGTTCAGACAAGAACCAGTAGCAGATGCAGCATGCCCAAACAAGGTAAGCACGCTACTGTCCAATCTACGAAACTATGCCGGGGAACTAATAAAATTTACAATTCGATACAGTTACACACCTAGCCTATTAGGTCAGCGTGTTTATGCAACTGCGTTCGCATTTATCTCTATTTACTGTTTCCCATTTTAGTTAGTCTTGTGACAAACCAATAAAACGTTCAATTAATCAACACTGATTGGTCGAACATTTCCACCAATCGCCTCCCAGTATCAAGCCCAGCGTGTGTTCTGCTGCATGGACATTACTTGTTGTCACAGAACTATAATGAATTTGCAGCAAAAAGGATTTAAATAATGAAGAGCGAACAGTTCGAGTTCAGAAAACTAAATCATGAGTAAACCTTTTTAAAACACTTCAAACCGTGATATAACTTCAAGCTATACCACATAATTTTCTACCCAGACTGATTTTACGGAAATGAAACAAAGCCAACCGGAAAACGATGGGCCGGAAATAACACAAAAACGTGCCAGTTATTCTACCCACGAACAGCGATTAAACCCAAAAGAACTTGAAGGACTTGTATTTCGTGAAGTCACTTCAGACACCACTTCATCTGTCTCTATACTGGGAAAAAGAATAACGCGGCAATATGCAAGCGAGTTCGTTTTGCCCGACGATACACGTGTTGCCATTAGTAGACATGAATCGGCAAACCCCTCGGATGAAATGGAAAGTGTAACACTGTGTCTGTCAATTGGTCTTCGTCTAAATGCACAACAGTTGACTCAAGCTTTAGCAACTACCGACGAACTCGGTGGTACAGATTCCGGTGCTTACACAAATACTTCAACAACTAGCTCTGAAGAAATATTCTCGGATATTTCGCTTGAAATCGATAAAGAAACAGGTTCCAAAATTCGATGCACACACGGTGATTTATTGGTGAGTTTTACTGTCTCATGTCATAAATTACACATATTTGCCCAAATTTAGTGTCTGGCTTTCCGTTTTTATCATACACCCTACCGTTTCAAGACTGGCTTCCTATAGAAACGAGCAAGTTACGCAAGTATCAAGTGAAATAGATATCTCTCTGATTCATATTTTCAACATTACTCGGGTATAAAGTAGTTTTACTTGATGATTCAACTGTTGGTACTTTCGTCTGTTGGTGATTGAACAACAAAGGTTTTGAAGTTTATTTCCATTCGAAATAGTGCATCTTCAATGCTTTTTTGATAATTTAGAACTAAGCGAACAAATTCGTTGCGCTCATAAGAAATGTTAACTGATTAGCTTGGCCATTAGTTAGGAAACCGTAGTCCAATATATTAGAAAGGCTGTTCAACAAATTTCGCTAAATTCATTTCTACTTCTATCGGTTTTTGTACTTCTGATTCACTTTGGGATCGCTATTCATATACTCGCGCCTAGAACCTGATAAACCAACCATGTTCGATGTGGAAGCTAACTCAAATCTTTAAGGTCTACTCAGTGCACCTTGCAAAATTCTACTTCATAAAGCATGGTGGTTGGTGTTTGCTCTCTTTCGAAAGGGAAGACGAAAAACAGGTCTCATTAACGATTTTTGACAATCCCAGAGACATAGTCCATTTACATCGACGGGACTTAATGGACAGAAAATCTTATACTTGGTGGGTCAAAATGGTCATCAGTTTATAGAAATTGGTCGTTATACATTAGAAACAAACAAAGTTTCGTGTCTAGGAAGCCTTGAAACAATTTTCGCACTGCTTACTATTTCAACATAGACATTACATGAATCACAAGTCGAGATGAACAACCTTATAAAGTCACAACACAGGTACACGCTGACTTATCAGTGGTTAATATTTTGACCAATAAGTAAAGGGTAACACTACGGCTGGGGTGATGTGTAATGCTCTAGGTTTTAGTCAGTTCGGGTGACTTCCGTCAGGCGCGTTGTAAACGGCATTACCGTCCTGACTGGTGTAATGCAAGTTGACTGAAACGTCGAGTATTTCAATTTGATGTATGTACCGTTTTCCCTCAACTCACACACCAAACAAAGCGCTCAAACATAGTTTCGTTTGCATTTATTTGATGCGGATATTCTCAAACTTATTGACATATTGATACTCCACTGCCACGTTCTTGACAATTTTTTCGTGAAAATTACCACTGAAACCTTTGAAAATTCCGGGTATTTTTGGTAACTCTTGCATCTTTTGCCTACGCTACGTTTCCGGCCGAGGTAAGTAAAATAGAGTTTTAGTCATATAGCCTAACTTGGGTATTAGGTATGTGTGAGCATTAGATTTTTATACTTTTGGCTTAAAGGCTTGTCCCCAGACTGTATCTATAAACGTAGACAACGTAAATTGACGCGAGATAAAATCATCTAGACCATCCAGTCCAGTTGGCGACTACATTGAAAGCTCATAAATCCATCACTCATTATCACTTTTACGGAAGTAAAACACTCAACCTAAAAGTTTTCAACTTAATAGTGGTTAACAGGTAGTTGGTGGTTGTGCTCGCTTATAAGTTGTAACTTCAGACCTAAGGACCGTTTCAAACCAATTGAAGCAGGTACAAAGCAAGGGATATTTGAGAGAGACAGGATTTGAGTAACTATGTAAGTCTGAAGGAAAGAACTTACTGACCGAAAGTAATTAAAAAAATGAATCGATAATACGCTGGATTTGCAAATTACAGCAGACTGAGAACATGTAAAGGCCCCGTAGAAGTGAAATCAATACAGCCAATCAGAACAGCTCGTCCCACAGTTAGCTAACTCTTTAATGAGAGGGAAGTAGTTTTTAAATTTAATTAAAATCGACCAGGAACTGAACCCCACAAAAAAGTCCGTCAGTCACGGGCGATATTTGTACCATTAATTAGACGTACAATATGGTTAGTCGTCAATAGTTATAATTCCACCACAACTATAAGTTACTGTGCAATCCTAGGTCGTTATCATACCATTTTCACACTATTCAAGTCAACTGCGTGACCTGTGACTAGAGATTTATATTGGCAATAATGAAATCTCACATCATAATCTGTGGTCGACGTCAACTTCGAAGCAAGTTCGTAATCCTCCCGTTTACTCCTGTTCCTACTTATCATGCAGCATTCATTATAAGCGAACAAGTTGCATTTACATTTAAATCAACATCTGCAATTACCGTTTCCTGTAACCATAAAACGAGTTTTAAAAGTGCACCAATGCTCCATAGTATCGATTCTTTTAGAAAAACAGTCTTGGAACTTACTCTGTCCAGAACCTTTGAAATAACCCTGAACGATCTTATCCTTTGCAGAATAACTGCTGTGTTTTCTATCTTCTTGACATCTTTGGGGTAAGGCTGAGTACTCTTTGTACTTGTCTGCCAAGAAATCACTTAAGATAACGTTTTATGTTAACATTGTATCCAGTGTTGGAGCTAACGCCAAGGCTTGCGAGCTAAAATAATCGAAACATGATTTAGCACAAACACTAAATAGCATCACTCATTTGCATGTTAAAATAGATTTAATAACTTGGTAGTAAAACTTACCAATGTGAACTTCATAAACATTCAACATCATTTCTTGCTTCGTTGCCCATTTAGGCTTTATATGGTTGTGGTATCAGCCACTTCCGTTTCATCGCTCATAAATATTGCTGTTTGGCCTTTCATGTTAACCAAACCGGTACTTGGTCGTTTATGTATGTTTGTGGATGCAAGATTCACTAAAACGTCTGATTTGTTATGCTTATATGAGTATGTTGGTCGAGGGGTATATCGGTATCATTCACATACATGACTGTGATAGGCGTTGGTCATAAGACCCATCCTGCCGCCAAGACGATCCGGAATTAAACGTCGTACGATTTCAGTTCTTCCTTCTGCCCGATTTACTTCCGTTGTTACTACAAAAGAAGCTTAAGTCAATCCGTTTCAGAACGATATGATTGACGTCTACCTAGCGTTACCAAATGTTTAACTGGGTGGTAAAATAGCCAAATAACCATTCATAAAATGCCCTTAAAATAAACGTTTGTTAAAGCGGGAACTATCTGCGTTCTCATGACTAAAATCTACGAACTTCCAACTGTTCTCAGGTTTATTCGAAAATTAGTAGAAATTACACAAAAAAGTGAAGCGAAACCACTCTCCTACACACTTGTTTTTTAGCATAGTAACTACAATTGTATTACTGGGTTATGGTACTTACTGATATTCATATCTAATTGAACATTATAAGACAAACATTTCATGTGACCCGCACAAGTCGGAAATGTAGCTGATTAACTGCTACCTACCGTTGTCTGCCATCTTCTTATTGGCCCTGTTTATTAGTTACACTGATATCGGGTTCAACATAACTTTGATTGCGTCCAAGTGAGACACAGGGACGCAGGCGAGCACATTACTTACAAACACACACACGTTGAATGAACATTGAATGTGCGTGACGCAAAACGGAAGCGCTATACAGACTGACCTGATCGGGAGAAGTTGACTTCTGTTCCGTTAATGATTTTCATATTGTCTGACTGCATTATCCTTCTTCTGTACAACTCCGTGGGAGTTTCATGCTGATCAAAAAGATGTTTCAATCAAGTGACATATCGCGTGACTGTATCATTAAACTCTAGAGCTACAGTGTGATATTTTTTATGAAATTGGCCAATTAAGTAGCCAAGCTTTCCTGGCTTACAAATGACCGTAACTAAGTGAAAACTAGGCAGGACTACTGATCATACAGTTGCGTGTTTAAGCCTCAGTAGTGTGACTATGTCTGTTTGGGTTTACGTGGCGTAGCAGTATCCGGCTCGTAAACGACTTTGTGTCACACGGCGGCGAATATTTCACCACACTACAGTTTTAACACACACCTACGAATTAGAATCGCTCTGAGTGCTATTCACACTTCTTTCCTCATTTGATCAGTACTTATTTTCCTTCAACTCATTTCTCTAAAATATTCATCATTTACACGGTACTTCAGCCAACCGCCAACCGCATACGGCTGCGGATTCGAGCCTGGTTGCTAAAACATCTGCTAAGGTTTGGATGTCTTAACAGGTCATGCTCATGGCGGTATATAATCAGACTGGTGTATTTTTCAAATAGCTGAGAAGATAAAACCAAAATGTTAACAACCTACGACACAAGTTTTCTTGCTGTTCTAGTCAACTTGACAATAGGTTGACGCATGCGCCCTTTTGTATCATATGATAACGGACATCTAGTGGCCTATAAGTTTAAACTTTTATGCACTTATGCAGTTTTTGGAAATGCAAAAGTTTATGTTAATATCTATCTTCGAGTCAACTTTGAAACAGCTTAGAAAATGTTACGATACCCGTAAACGACTAGTACTAAGTATTAGTAGGTAGGTTGCCCGATGGTAATTCTTGCCTTTCCAGAGAGAATCTCTTTACACGAGGTTGATTTCTGTTAGAGCTCGGCGGTAGTGCATATCTTCGCCACGGCTAGGGTTTGAACTTCGGCCACTTCTTCATCCGGCAGCCATGTTTACCACTGCCTCGTTTACCTTGCATGACGAGTTGTCCTTGGCAGATGCACAGCCATATCCCGTTGTGAACAAAGTAACTGCGGAGGTGTGGATTATGAGTGATGTTCAATTACTTTCATGTGAATCGGTTACTATCATGTGAATCAAAGAAACATCAAGCCGGTTAAAAAATGTCTGCGGGCAATAAACAGAAGCAAAATGAGCCATGTCTAATTTTCAATAATGAGCAAAGTCACCTGAAAATATGTAAACCGTAACAAGTAGCTTATACGCTGTACGTTCCGCAACACTGCCAGACTTTTGTCTGAAGAATGCTGCGTTGAGTTCCCCCAACGAGAATGACCTTGAATGACTAGTAGAAAGAAGAAAAATTGACTTTCGAAATAGACTCGAAGTCTGCACACACAGTACTTCTTCACGTATGCAACGATCACGATCTTACCTTTTATGATTTAACATTGTCAACAAAAGTATAAATGTGAAATTAACGTACACAATGTGACATTAACTAACAAAGAATAATCTCATTACCCACGACCTTGAAATGCTTGAACGTAGGGCATTTTTTCTTTTTGGCTACTATTGATTAATTGACTCTTTCGTTCAGATCAGAATGGTTGCATTCGGTTCAACCATTGCTTTTTGTGTGTTTGACCCATGTGTTACTTCATCGATAGGACGTAATTTTTCTATTGTGCGTCGATGGACGCCAGGTGGACAATACACTAATTGTTTTCTGTCACCAGTGCATTCTTCAAAAGAAACATATGCAGAAGAAATTACTTCACGACCGTCGTTTTTCCTAAAGGGACATTTTAGTTTCTTGTCACATAGATACATAAAAGCTCAGTTAAGTCCAGTCAAGTTAAATAATGTTAAGGTCAAAAATTCTTTTCCACTGGTGCATTTATTTTACCATAAATGTTTAAATTTGAGTAATGAAGAACTTTATTTGGGGGCGTTGAATTTAATGTCTTTGTTACGCATTCGTATGTTTATAGTGAACATTTGATTTTCAAATGTATTATTTTCAACCGACAAACATAACAACACTAGCATCATCAATGCTGGTTTTAGGCATTTACATTGTCCACTCTGGACGACTGGATATTCGACTAGACACTGATAAGTACTGTGCACGTAATCCCGATAACCCTCTGTTGCCCAATGTTCTAGACAACGAAATCGATAAACGGACACACATTTGATCAGGTTTATGTGGGATCACTTCATAAACAGTCCACTAGGAGAAGGATCGAATGTAACTTATGTAACATGTAACATCAGTGGTATCAACTGGGTTCCTGGAAATATCTGAAAGGAATTTCGTTTCAAACACTCCACGTTTGCAAAAAAGCACCAGATTTGCCTAAGCGTCAATTATTTTTGTGCACTGTCCTTTAGTGTCTGGAATGACTAATAAAAAGCTACGTAATAAATAACCATTTTTGAAATGCCAACAAAACTATGACCAAATTCAATCCTTGCTTACAGAATTGGTTAAAACAAAGGAATGCCAGCTCGATCAATCGTTTAGTTTTTAACTTCTAGATTAATGTTTTCTGCTTCTGCTAATGTAACTTGTTCCAACTAGTTTGGCCAAATTATGTAAACAGACTACACAGTCGAAAATAAGCAATCAGTCTCTATCCGACTTTTAATGATGCAAATAAGTAGAAAGACACGTGATTGCTGAAAGCTTTATTTAGACAATTCAAACTTTGCAAACAAATAGTTTTAGATATACATTGATTTTTTTCGATTTTAACAAATATTGTGAGTAATCAGTCAATATGGCTGTTTTGTTCACTATCAACTTTCCCCTCCATAATCAAATCTAATCAAACGAAGGTGTGGTCAAATTTGCGTTCGGATTTTACTGGAAATAGAATTATTCGTCTACTGTTAGCTTCACAATAAAAGTGTGCGCCACATACACTTTACTAATCCTGATTGAGAGTTATGGTATAATTAGATGAAATCTTCACTAAGGAAAGTAAGTAGTGGAGGTTGAAGTGAAAACCTAGTTAGTTGTGTCACTAGATGGGCCCGAGTTAAAAGTGGGTGGGAAAAACAAAGTCAACGCAATAGTAACAAACGAGTTTTCATGTGGTCCTTACCGGTTGAGCGCATACAATAAAAATGTGTCATGGAGCTAGCGGAAAGCAATACAGCTTGTGTGAAGCTGAAGAAGAATGAGTATTGCATATAATGCGTAGACTGGTCTCGGTTAAGGCCACCGACTATTCCTCTCGTAAACCGAATGGGAATAGATGCTGCGCATACATTTAAACAATTCACACGCTATTCGATTTATAACAGCCGTTTGCAATAAATCCTAAAACAACTTGCTGTCCCCACAAATAAAGACTATTTCGTTCAAAAAGGAAAATCTTTATCCATACACTTCATCCAAATTGTGCTGAATATTACTACATAAAACGGAGTAAGTCTGGTATATTTCATCACTGAAGAGAAAAACATGTATGCCCATTCACGTATGGTTTGGATCTATATTACGATAAGAACTGTTATTAGGTCCAAGACAGGAAAGTAGCATAGTAATCAGATTACGGGAACCCATAAGACTAGACAATAAATAGTCCTTAGCATTGCTTTGGTGACCACGTGATATGGTTCCATGGCGTATCTCTGCAAAGTTTAACGGTAAGTGATGTCATGTGAAACATCTCGAAGTGGTGTGTTTGAGAATAAATAGGTAGCGTTAGTGGAACATGGAGTACGGATTGTGAACTTGCCGACACATACTCAAAAACCTTCGTTAGCTGGGCAGACCATTTTTGCGCATTTGAGAAGGAACATATGACACACCGAATGAACAACGTCTTCAAGCTATTTTGCAAGTTTCCTGGTAAGCTGCACGAAATTTGGCTAGCTGGAACAACATTTTGTGTTTTTCAGGAAACCGTCCTTACCGATGAGCATCATTTATTTGTATCGATGATTTAAGATGTTTGTATGCAGGAGTAGGAGTTGATCCTTCTACATGATTTTTAACTGCAACAAGATACTGTTGTAAGTATGAAATTTCAGTGTATCTATGAGGACTACTATCACTCTAGACTTGTCATCATTCCTATGAGTAAAAACTTAACAGAAATGTTTATCTTACTGATGAAAAGCCACGTATCGCATTGTTTGCAGTTACAGGAGAGCTCCGAATTACTCCTACTTTCAACACCACTGATGGTATATGACGACGGAGTCAGAACCGAATGCAAAGTATTGGCCAGTTTTCACAAAAACAATAATGTCTTGAAATGATAAAAATACTTAATGTTCTTGTCTGTAACCAGCTGACCACCTCTGGGTTAGGTTTAACTTGAACGTAAGAGATACAGCCTTCAGTTGTGCTCGCATAACCCGAGTTGACGACAAATTCTGCAAATGTTTCAGTCCACACAACCGAGATAAATCTGTTGATGCCTGTGCAAAATCTTCATTCTAATATTGTGCGGTAGACTTCCGACGAATTTCGAAAACTTTATGTGGCAAATCAATGAAAATTTGTAACGCACTACTGAGCCTCCAGATATCTATTCAACCTTTTATGAGAAGCTTTAGTATGATAATTTGCTGACAAGGTTGAGGTCGTTTCAAGGGATTGTGGTAGAGTTTAGATCGGCAGAATAGTTTGACGTTTATATCAGAGTACAGCTGAACGTATGTCATGCGAATAAAGCTATAACTACATAAAAATATGACGGTGATTGTTTTATCATTAACGCTAATATACACTTTGTCACTCGTTAAAGTCTATTGAGTTTCATTCATTTTAACGACTCTGTGTTCGTCGTACAAAAACCTAACAACAATCTTGTCTTACCAGATATTTTACTTCATAGGAGATACGATGGCTGTCTACAAAGCCAAGCGAACCATGAGGTCACGTGCAGCAACCACTATCCACGTTTATTGTCCTTTAACATAGATAACGCACAAACGAGGCTTTGTGTCATCATTGTTGCACAAAGCTTGACAGAAGGGCACCACTGACTGTTTACAAAGACAAAGGGGATTACAAGACGTGCTTTAGTCGCAAGCAATTAGCCCGAGAGGTTTGTGGACAAGCCAAACAAGAAAAATCGATAGAGACTGTCACGTGTACGATTTTTATGACACCTGTCCCATTTCACTTATCTTTTGAAGCTGATAGTATCAAAAATCACAGTCTGTGTTGACTCGCACACATTCTGCAATTGAATTGTGGTTGGTGCTACGTAACACAGTCACCCGAAATGAGATCTAATCAACAGCACACCGGCCCTTTCTCTAACTGACCTTTTGCGAAAGTGTAAGGATGGAGATTTACGGAATCATTCTTTACAACCATGCTAATAACTAAGTAATCTGTCGTGCAAGCAGAACTTCATTTTAGGTTATAACTCCTAGGTATAGGGATTGTAACCTCCGTGTTTGGGTGCCTTGTCAAAATGATTGAAGGCCAAGTGCACCCGCTGACAGATTACTCCAACTGATTTGTGCTGAACACTCGTGGCTCCATCTACACACTCCGTACTTTGTGTGAACCTTAGGGGTGGCACCTGTAGGTTTGTAAGTTGAGACTTTTGAACTCCAGTGTTCCAGCATGGCTAACTAAATGGCGAGCAAAAATGAACTTTCTAACAGCCAAGGTCAATAGACATTTCAGCGACAAGATTTAAGCTGAAGTGTCAAGTAAATGTTGAGAATGTACTCCTACAAAAAAATGGACCAGCTGTAAAAGACTTTCAGTGGTAGGGTCAGATGTTATTGCAATCAATGGGAAAAATATAACAATGTAATTAAATATTCATATAAACATCAAAAAATTTCCACGACGAGCGAAAACAAAAAGTACTGACGAACAAATGTGGCAAGTCACTATATTCAAGGTTCTTAAAAAGAGAGCGGCTGTTTTGCCAACTGGTCAAGTCTCTGTGTTCTACGAATACGAACGTCATAATAAAGTAGCTTTTAGGCACTTAATGCATTCACTGTCTTCCCGTTAATAGCGCCCCGTTAATGAGGTGGTGACTTGCCAGCACCAGATGGCTAGTACTGCTACAACCGAACTTGACACAGTATCAGCTAGTCACTTGACCACGTTCTGCTGAGCTGACAAATTCTTTACTCCCTGGAAATTAAATTTTTCACCGCTGCTTTGTTCTCGATTGAATGTTCGAACGTCTACGTACACTATGCCCATCCAGACAATTTTGTTCATGGTAACGTTTCCTCACTGTTTAACATCTCCCTGGAAAACAACAGTTGCGATAAACTGTTTTAATCACTCCCCCCCTCAGATCAGTACAATTGCATTGGTTCATTAAGTTTAACAAATTCGATACAACAGTAAAACAAATTAAGCAAAACAATGGTTATACATGTGGTACGTTGCAAAGTTGCAACAATACTTTTTGGACACTCAGCTGGTCAGTAGTCAGCTGTGTCGATGAGTAGCTTGAAAACACACGGTTGGTGGCATCCCTTCTGGATTAACCTGTCACGCTGACTGAACTCACAGGACGCCAACGAGTGGCTTGTGCTTCGCCACATGTGGTCCCACTTACACCCATTATATCCAGTGTAAACCCGAGGAAGTACGACCAGAAGGCCTGTGAATGGAGGTTTTGTGGTCCAGCCGGTCAACCCAGGCTAGAAGTAAACATATATATGGTTGTTTCACAAAGTCGTGATTTAGGTTCCATTTAATAGAGGGTAATATTTTGGCGCTTGGCAACTTCATGTTTCGCACACAACCTTTCTATGAGCAAGTGGTCTGTTAAAGTAGTTAGCGCATGTCATCTGAAGAGATTGGAGCTTTAGCCTAAACGTTTTGGGCCATGCGGTCATTGCACGAATTGTACTCAATATTATTGCTTTTTTAAGTGGTCCGGTTGAAAAATTTTACAAATGCAAAACCTGTGCTGAAGTCTGAGTGACGCTTTTGCTATTTTGCTTCTTTGTTTCCACCAGGAGTTTTGTTTGGCGAGTGCCAACTAGTTTTTCTTAGAGACAAAGCGATTAACCTCTGATCTAAGTTCTCAATCAATTCCTGTCTCAGTAGAGACTAATCGAGACATCTGTCGTTCGGCTAACCTTGACAGACTTGTTCTTCGTCATTTCTATCTTGTCTTCACCATTTCTTCCTTAATTATGCAATGTAGCAACTCCAGTCTTGTTCACTATTACGGCAATTTCCAAAATTGTGAGTTGACTGCTCTGGAATACTAATATTTCTGATTCAGAAGCTTGCAGTTCACACTTTCGGGGTGTGACGTAGGAGTATCAAGTGGGCGTAATCAATCGAAGCTATTAAATTCACATCTACTTCGTATTGTTTTGTTAGATATATGGCCCAATATGCATAAGGTCAACTAAGTTATGACACAAAGCCGGTTCTCAAAGCAGCTGTTGTTCGCGCTGTCGCTCAGGACGGTGCATCAATCTAAAAACACCATAATACCCCCCAAACGGCCACGCAAAAAGCAAACCGCACACTCTTGCTTCGATCACCCGTTATACTCGACGCAGAGACACCGGGGTCAGCGTTTTTCCGGTGTTTGGGTTCCAACGATACACCTGTAAAAGGAAACAACACGAACAAGCGTGAGCAAAAAGCGCAGTAAGACGTACACACGACTTACACTAACGAAAACCTGATTGAAGTCAACACCACGGCAGCCTGCTGTCTTACATTCATATAACTTGGTTGCAGGTTGTATTGAGGTTTGCACTATCACACTCCATCGGTGTTCCAATCCGACGTTTAACTGTCATACAACCAGCGAAGAAGTGAGAGACCAATTCATTCAACCACACAGAAGCAATTTTCCTCCAGCAGAAAATAAAACATTTTCACCCAGATCTTATATTTTTAGATCGAAACGAAATTAACTTCAATATGTCGCACTAGCTGTCTTTTGTGATCATGATTAATATAATGAAGAGCACGCAACGCCAACACTGTTAGGTTTTGGGGGAAAGATAAGAGCAAACAAACATACAAAGCTGTATAATTCTGAAGGGGGTTTATTAAATTGCAATATAAACTTTCACTTCTCTGTCAAACAGTGTAATGAAGCTTATGTATTCAGGATAGTTTACATGTTCACAACCTTGTCAGGTCACTGAAGTTCATTTTCTCACCAATTGCTTCGCTACATATAAGCGGGGGGTTAGAAAGATCAACAGGGCCCCAGCCAGTTTTATTCTACAGTACTTAAGTCAATGTAAATAGAACTTTGAAACCCGATAAGTTGGGTGACTTCTAGCAGACTATTCCTTTTTGAGGAAACAAAATCAATGTATAGGACCACCTGATGTGTTCTGGAAGATTCATATTCCTGTTCTGTTTAGTTCATCCGCATCTCCAAAACAAGTGACATTTCATTTCACCCAAATAAGTGACTCCGTAATTAGTCAGGTAAGAAACTACCAAAAATTAGATTATTTGAATTTAGCTCTATGGGTTAGACCTAGGGCTTTAAATAGACCTGGAGTTTAGTGGATTTCGACTAAATGAATTTAACAAGACTTCCGATTCTGGTAAAGGGATTATCAAGAGATTTTGCGGCAATGTGCTTTCACACTTCATTGACATACCTACGTGCATCACCGTGTTACCACGGTCGGGATAATTTTCGGATTGACCCCTAAAAATTTGTCATTTCTATGGATTCTACCACTTTGCTGAGTGCACGTTTCATACTTATGTTTAGGTACCGCCAAAGGCTTGAATCAAAATTCGGAGACATTCCATCCAAATGTCTAACAGACCGAATTGCAATAAAGAAGCACATGTTTTCAACCAAATCACTTTTGACAGTTTCATGTACTTCTATGCTTGCTAGTTTTATCGACATCAATTATGGAAAATAATGATATTTGCTTCTGGGGACAGTCCATTCGGTTTCTGAAGGCTCTAATTTCAGCGGAATTCAAACAGTTTTTGCTTCCTGTCTTATCCGCCCACGCATTCTTTGCCGCCGTTGTTCCTGCAGTAATTCAAAAACAAAGACTTCATTTTCATAAAGAACTTGTGAATTTGTAATCCATTGTCTCCTAACTACTTACCTTTTACTCGATTCTATTGGGAAAGAACGTATAAACAAGACAAACATACTTAGTGGCTGATATGTTGTTTTTGATATTGCATTAACTCGGACATGGATATGCTTTGAGTAGGCTACCGTACGGTTGCTTCCAGACAAGATTGTGTCAGTAGACAATGTAGTTCGCCCATTTTTAGATATTAATTATCTGAAGCTAACAATTCCCAACATCTAACAACCCCCCAGTCTACCACAATGACCCGTTTGCCAGAATGAGTAGTTAATCATGTGTATTCTCTTTAGGTTCATTTTGCTATTCACGTTTCGTCTTTTTACCTTCTTCATCCGTGTAGATTTACTCGGGCATTCTACAAACTGTAATCCTTGTTCCGTATTTCTAATTCATTTTCCTTTTGTTTTCAAACCGTTTCCTTTCGAGCACGATGGCATTACTAAAATCGGAGGTTTTCACTCATATACTGACACTTTTCATTTCTCCAGAACAACCGTAATAATTTAATCTGCTGAGCTGTCATTCTTTCCTACAATCCAATATTAAAGCTATACGCTAGAAGATAATGTCCCTGCTTTCTGACAGCAAGTGTTGTTGAATACCCTCTAACAGTTACCGCCTGGTTTCGAATAAAACTATTTTCTAACGTTCTTTGGTCAGATATGTAAGTGTTCTTATCTCACGGGCCGATCCAGTCGCTTTATGTGGTCACGCTTTTACGGAAAGTGAGAAAATGACCTTACTGTACGCCACGACATTCAGTCTTGTTTATGTTGTTCATCTTCTGGTTCACCAATTTATTACCGTGTGATTTCTATCACGGCGATTATGCACTTCTCTTTGGAACTTACCACCTATCATTAAAGATATTACTTCTCTGAAGAGATCGCTAAATCAGTTCCGACTGTAAATCTGCTTCCTACAAAATACTGACCAATCCTGTTAGTTTTGAATACTTTATCACCTGAAACAAATCTGCTAAGACAGCCATCTTCGAAAGCATCCGGTTATTTTTTTGGATTGCTTCAATCCATTTCTACTTCGTCAACACAACAAACAGATAAACCTTTAGTTATGCACTTAAAATTATGAAACGGCTTAGTTGTTTCTTGTTTTTTTATCATTTATTGGTACATCACCCTCCACTGTTAAGGAGTTTTCGTGACAGCTCACCATATGCATAATATCTAACTTAGTCCGATTTATACCTCACAATGGAGTGACCAAAAACTTGGTTTAAATGATTCAATAAAGAAGTTTCATCACACAAAAGATACTTGGTTACCACCTCAACATTTAAAAATGTCTCACTACCCACTCTGCAAATTTGAAGTTGCAATTTATCGGGCTTTGTAAACCCCACCCGAGTCCTCACTTGCGCAACAACATGTCCAAATTAATTTATTCTTGAATAATAACTAGAACTAATTGTCCCAAAACTTTTTCTGATGTTTTTCACTGAATTACGAACTCTGTTCCTGTGCATTGTTTGTTAGCCCTTCGATTGCTAATGGTGTTGTAAAACGGAAGTGTTCCCAAGAGAAAAATGTTTTATGCAAAAAAATAACTTACTGTAATACAGCCCAACCAAGCAGATCCATGTCAAAAGCTCTCACTTAACGTTAACAAAATTTAGTTTTGAAACAAAATCGGAGTTTACACGCCGCAAAAATTCTAACGTTGGGTATAGACATTTTTCTCTTGCGTGTTGGTTGCGCATATTTCAAGACGAATCATAAACATGATTCAAATTTTTTATCTCAATGTTACGTGAGGAAAACCTGCACCATATGATAAATTCTCAGATAGAAAAAAAACTCCTCAATTCAATCATTTTCCAAATAAATTTGGCAAACCACATTTAGTGCGAGGGAGTAAATCAAGCAACCATTATGTCCGTTAAAGAGATCACCTGCTACACATTCAGACCTGAGGCAAAATAGTCCATGAAAGCAAAAAATGCGCTTTACAAATATTTTTTTCCGAAACAGGAATTTGAAGCCTACTAGCCATTAATTGACGAGGTCGCAGTAATGAGGATCCTTTTTCAGTTCTGTTGCGTTTCATGGGTGTGTATGGAATACAAGAATTTCACATTACGACCGAAATTATGTTTGGCTTACTAAGCTAAATATTATAAAATGCTTAGGGCATCAGTACACTGCAATGGAGTGTACAACAGCTAGCCCCTCAACTTAAATTTCTTAGTAAATATCAGGTGGTCGACAATATCGGGATAGTTCAATCATAATGAAACTTGACAAACTGAATTACAACCTAAAATTTTCCACGCAAAGCAAACTGGTAGCGTAACACTGCGGAATAATGTGAGTGACCTGTAATTCGGATAATGTATTGAGCTTATTTCAGATGGGAAGACGATGTTGGCAAGAGGATGCTCCTAGTGCGTCCAGTACTTCAATGGTATTTCTCGTTACAATACTTGTCAGATCTGATCGAATGGAAACCCACATGGATCGGACTGCATTATTACTTCGTCGATTCCTCTAATTTGAACACTATCTCACTGGTTTAGGAAAATACACACGGTCGAAATGATAGAGAAAGAATAACGCCTACTGAAAGACCTACTGTGTTCAGGTAAGTATTCCGACACACCAACTGCGCGTTCAAATTTACCGTGCAGAAGAAGACTGTTCCACGGACTGTCTTGCACTGGTGAGAACCTAATGAGAAACTTAAAGGAAAGTCTCGAGTTGCGATTACATCGGATCTGTAACGCAGCCTAACCCCATCCTTTTGATCCGTAACTGCGGTAGCACTACACTGAAAAGACAACCAGGCAGTCGGAGAAATTGTTCACTAAAGTAGCTGAACCAAACAATGAGTCAACCGGAAACTAGGTATGCACCAGTTACGAAAAACACAATTTTAGCGAACAGACTGTTTTCGATAAACTCTCCCCTTTAGCAGATACAGTTATATGAAATTAAGTAACGAGTTCAAACGTTATTGACCAACACAATAACAAATGGGACAGCATGATTGGATAAATACTTAACACTACTTCGTTTTGGTTAGGAATACAAGTGAAATCGGTCCAAACAGTCGATGTTAATCGGGCTAGGATAGTTGGACGGGAACAAACCGTTTTACAAATTGGACGGCCATGTTTGCCAAAGAAAGCATCACGGCCTGAACAAACTAACCAGTTAACCGAAACGCGGCCTGGTCGATCGCCAGGAACTTCGGTCAAGCTAGATACATAAGAAATAGTCACATTGTTCTGCGTGAAAACAACATACAACCGAGTGAAACTGTCGGAGTATTTTGAGGCCTTGATAATCACTCACCACACGCCTTCGTTTAGTATTGAAAAGGACAACAATTATATTACGCTTCACTATTTGTCTATCGAGGGCCAAAGTAACTTTAGAGGACAGCAGGTTTTTACTCACTTTTTAGGACTAGGAGTTCGTTTATTTCACCCTTAGGTTTTTCACATTTACGGGTGAAGAGCGTGTACAAGATGGACTCATTCTGGGAACTTCCTGTTATCTCAGTGTTATTTTAGTTTCACAAACAAATTTGTCTGTTGCCATTAATCTTAGTCATTATATAAATACTTGTTCAAAATTAATGAATGCAACGTAATAATTTTTTAACAAAACTACCGCATACATTTGTTCTGAATATCTTATTGATGGTTACAAATGGATAATTTCCATCAACGCATAATTCTGGGCAGCTCAGAATGGATATGAAGACTGACTTGGTCAAACAGCTAATTTGTCCCATTAACAGCTTATCATGCACTCGTCGATGTCAGTCGGACATAATTTTTAATTAAAACGCAATTTAGACAATCCCACTCCAGAAGAAATATTCAGAAAACGAATAAATTACAGTCACCAAAGCATATATCACCTCAGAGCAAAACCTTGTATCGTTTGAGAGAACTTTGAAATGCAATCGAAAATTGCGTATTTACTAAATATGCACCATTTAAAAGATCATATAGAAATGTTCTTTTATCTAACAGAACTGCGTACAGTTTTCGTTTAAAGGGGGTACTGGGTCCATTTCATTCCATAAGGGATGTTACGCTGAGTTCAGGCAGGTTTGCTTTTGAAAATGGGCTAGACAATGCAAAAATTTCGTACCACGTAACTACGACTTTCTTTAGATTGAGCACTATGCTGAGCGGTTTTTGGCACAGATAAACATCGAAACATCATCAAGTCATTGAGTTCGTTCCTGTTTAAATTTATTCGGTTGTGGCAGTCGTGACTTGAGTTGTCAGCAATCGTTTTGCTTTACCTAAAACTTGCATCGCCTAGCTCTGATCAAATACTAAAATTGTCCTAATTTCGCCATTAATAGCAACCTATACAAACCAGTTGGTAGTGAAGACTGAGATCCCAAAAACTCGAGTGCTAAATGAAGTGAACCGTGAAAAGTCTCTCGGTACAAATGAGAATTGGTTTGGTGTTAAAAGAAGCTAGACGTAAAACTGATAATCTGAAAAAAGATGTGTGCACTGATGAATTCTGCAGGAGGGATTAGTTATCGCATTCCAGACGGCCCTCTGTCGGAAGCAGAAGTGGTCCTGGAGATTAAGTTATTAAAGCGTTATAAGGCTCCTAGTCCAGACCTCCTCCCTCCTTCTCTTTTCAAGAATGGTGGCGAGCAGTTGATATCAAAACTAACAAAACTCCAACAGACAATTTGGGAGACTGAAGAGGTGTCCTGTGATTAGTGCTTATTAACAGTCATTCCCGTTTTCAAAAAGGGGGCCCGAAGTCTATGTGACAACCACGGGGGCATCAGTTTGGTGTCTATTACGTCCAAGTTACTCACTGGCTTCAACTTACGTCGGCTCACTAAACCGAGAGAAAGCCAGATACGTGAAAACAGGTAAGATTCCGATCCGGTCGAGGGTGTGTTGATCATATCTTTACCTTGCGACGGATCTTGGAACATCGGCACTGTTATAGACAGCCGACAGTCGTGGTCTTCTTGGATTTAAAGGCTGCTTCGATTCAGTTGCTCGTAAGGTTCTCTGGAGCTGCCTTCCCCGCAAGGGAGTACCAGTGGAATATAAGACTTTACTTAGATCACTGTATGCTCTTTCTGCAAGCACGGTGAGAGCTTATGGACAACTGTCTCGGGCATTCATCACTTCTAGTGGTGTTCATCGAGGGTGTCCGATCTCTCCCTTCCTGTTCAATTTTTGTCATGGATGACATTCTGGAGGGTGCGCTTCGGGAATACAGTGGGCTTAGTGTTGAGCTTCTTCCTGGTGCTAGACTGACCGATCTGGAATACGCGGATGATATGTCTTACTTAGCCTCTCTGCCCAAGACACGCAGACCGTGCTGGACAAGGTGTGACCGGACTGGTTTGATTGAAATGCGCTTCGCACCTTCAAAATACAAAGTGCTGCTTCAAGACTGGGGCATTTTCCCTCCTACTTTCTTCATGGCAGGTAATCCGCTTGAGACTATGAACAATTTCACGTACTTAGGTAGCACTATCTCGTCAGCCTGTTGTAATATTGCTGATGAGATATCAGCGAGGATTGCAAAGGCACGAGTTGCCTTTGCCAAACTGCTTCATCTGTGGCGTCGAAAAGACGTTCGGTTGTCGCTGAAAGGAAGGGGACATAATTTTCCTGTACGTTCTGTTTTGCTCTATGGTTCGAAAACCTGGCCTGTTCGTAAGGAAGATATCAACAGGCTTGCTGTGTTTGGCCATCGTTGTCTCTGCCAAATAGCCCATATTAAGTGGACTGATTGAGTGTGCAATATGGCCGTTCGCCGACGCGTATTCCGAAAAGCTCAGGATGCGCGATCGCTTAAAAAATCCCACCATGGCGGTCGTTCTCCTAGATCATTTGATGCATTCCATATCAGACAGTGGGACGGGTGGGCAACAAAGTCCAAAGTTGAAATTGTCTACTTTCAGGCGGAGCTTCGTAGCTCATTTTATGCAACGCTTGCAGTATACGGGCATGTTGTTTCCGTTGCTGGTTGAAATCCAGCCGAAGCTTAGAGTTTCTACAGTTGGACCTCTTCTAACATGTAGTAATCAGAAGTAAACTAGAGAGAACAAGTTTGTCTTAGGTTACTCGCCATCAGGCCAAATAAGAAATCCGTAATATGTGCCACCTTCGGGCTCGTGACTGTCTTAGTGAGTTCGATATTGGTCCAGGTTAGAAAATGTTCACGATACGCTCGGACAAGCGCCACTGTGGTAGGTGTTATCACTTTGAGTCATATCGTCAACCCGGCTTCTTCTCTTCGTTCGATTTACCGAGTCAAGAACAGTCGGTCGAAGGCTGTGGGATACTGAATTTTGACCACAGCTAAAGCGATCGGAATTCAATTGAGTGATCCACGGTTGTGCGCACAAAGTTGCTTTGTTCAGACCTTGCGATTATCATGACCCATGAATTACAACATTACCTACCAAACTACCAGGGTTCTAGTTGCGTCGTAGTTGTGATCTAACTGTACCAAGCGTTGTCTCCCTGTCTACATACGAAGTAGATGACCTCATCTGAAACCGCTGCCTACTCTGTTTGCTTTGTCATGACAACGGTGTTCTAGATAAACGTTGAATACTTGGCTTAATAAGAAACAACTGAAAACGAGCTTGTTTTGCTCTACTGTCTATTTGATGACCACTCTAGCGATTTTTAACTGATGTATATTCCTCATCTGGAACATTTTGGAATCTGTGAATCTCAGAATTTAACAGACTGTTTTGCACTTATACAATGGCTTAATGCCCCCACCAAAGGAGCCCACAGTGAGGCCAATTTTAAAACATACCCCTGTTACTTTGCCAGGAAACCGTCCGTGTTTTCAAAACTGGGTTTAAGGCCGTTATAAGACTATGTAACTTCGCCTAGGAGGAAGTTGAAGACGATATAAATAGTCCTAAATATTTCGATGTTACGGGTGAACCAGTAAGTTTTGTGCGTTTTTTTCAAACGTTAGAATAATCTACTCATGACTACCAGTTTCCTAGGGCTGTATCTACCTTTTCGGTAACTTTTACCAGAGCATTCCATAATTCTCCACCTAGGTAGTTACACAACTGTAAATGCGTATATGACTGATGTGGTACTAGTTTGTTCGTCCCCTGAAAAAACCACTTACAGATGAATCGAGTGTTCAACCCCACCATGTACACTTGTGCACCTGTGCTAATATGATATCTGTCCTCTCCAGACTGAAAATATTTGCATGTCTGTCTTCAACATGTGTTATTCAGGTAGAGTCTCACGTGCGCGGTGGTAGCATTGCCTGAGCGAATATGCCAGTAAAACAGTTCGAACTTGGTAGCAACATCAATTCGCTGTTTACCGACCTCATCTTGGGTTATGGTGCGTTCAGGAATAAGCCAAGTGGCATAGAATATAATCCTAGAGTAGGTGTGTATATGTGTGTTGGGAACTCCTTATTGCCAGAATTTGCTTAAAAGTATGTGTGGTCAAATAATACCGTAGTCAGTGACAACCCTCCTGTTGATTCACTTTTACTCTGATTATAATGTAGTCCACTTCATATTTGTGTACAGTTTACCAACCACGGTACATAAGTATATGTAAATATGTAGGAATTCAGACATTGTTATATCTTAATACGCCCTCGATTTTAAGCCAATGGACGGCCGTTTTCTTTTAAAAATGAATTCTGACAACTGTTAATTTGACGTCAGAAAGCCAATTGAAAATTGTCAGAATGCATTAATTTGAGCTGTCATCATGATTAGATAATGAAATTTTGAAACTATCCACCCTTACCCTGAGATGTCTAAAATTAGACTTATAGAACACGGTTGGTGTTCCGTGCGCGACGTGGATTCTGGATGGTGTAACAGAAAATCATCGAAGGACTTTATCGATTTGCTTGCAAATTAGTCCAGATTTACTAGTATGCTCTGATCGGAATGTCTGTGCTGAGTTGATGAAATGCTGTGAATAAGTTACTTTTCATTTGTCGCTAACAATACAACCAGTAAAGTTGAGGTAAAACTCATGTTACTTTTTACGTACTGCTTAATTGGGACTGTTCTCTTCGAATGTTAAAAACAATGCAATAGCTATTTCACGTTGAAGAAAAAAGTCCGCGTTCGATTACCAGGAATAATTAAACCCTATGATTTATGTGACAATGTGGTTATTGTCTAAGAAATGTCTGTCAACTAATAAATCAATATATTGACAAAACTTGGAGAGAATTCTAAAAGGGCATTTGGCGGAAAATAACTTTATGCCCGATTTGGTTGATGAGTGTTTACTTGATAGCTGAATGATGCAACGCATCCTTCCTAGTACGTTCATCATTTTATTGATTAGTTTATTTTCTTGTCAACTGATGACTTAGTTAACCGTAATTGCTTGCTCGTTTGATTAGGCATTAAGCGAAGAAACGAGATCTCAGGCGAATTAGGTGGATTTAGATAGTCTTTGCTAGAAAGCTTGTGTTGTACTTAGCACAGTTCACTATTGATCTGGAAAGAAATATTCCAATTGTACGAAAAGTTGGTTATCTTAGCTGTTGTGCTTTCTTTCGCTCATGGGCTGAAAACAATCAGTCGTTTTTTGGTTTGGCTGGTTACAAGGAAGAAGAAGCGCAATTGCTGCGGAAACTAATTCGCGCATCTTCCTGCAACTCCCATGGCCCACCAGATAAGTCTTTGAACCACAGTCATGAGCTGAAATTTCCTGCATACGTGGTGTTGTTGAGACCCATCTTGGCTAAAACACCTGACCACCACTTTGCTGGTAATCACTGGAATCATCTGTTGGATTGGTATGCATGTTCACTGTTTACTTGGCAAACAATTACTACTATTCTACAACGCATACAGTGTAGCATTGAGTGTCGCCATTAGTTACGCCACTTGGCATGACGATAAATACACGCTTAGTCTAACCGGTCGGTTTGAATAACAATCTAACACCAGCTAGGTCCGCACTTTCAGTTGCAAATCACAACAATTGATAATTTCAAAATTTAGATACAGTATCCATTAGGTTAGTTGCCACGTTGTGACCAGCAACCGAAGGTTCAGTTACCGTGATGTTTTCGAGCTTAGTTTCACTGTGAAACTCAGAGCTTCAGTACTACAGGCGAGTTAACTAACGTAAGTGTATGATTGTTTCCAGCTGATGATGTACCCTAGCATGAAGGATAAACGTTTGTATGTTAACCAACCAATCCGAAAAGCAAGTCAAAACCAACATCATTTCCACATCAACATCAGCTTTTCCCGAAAGCAGTTTCAGCCTGAACAGCAGATTTCTTCGTTGCCCTATCCGTAAAAGGTACGGTACACCAGATGTACAGTATACTATGTACTTCAAGTAACCCAAGAATTATATGCTGCCGTCTCGCGAGATAATGATAAAAGGCGTTAATACTGAAATCTGCGCGTAATCGTAACAACTGTTCAAAAAAATGCATAGTTAAATGTAAACTGAAGAAAGAGAAGTTTGGTAGCAGACATACTCTGTATGGTCGTATTGAGAGGTAAGGTTGAAGGTGCTGTGCTAGGTGTCCATTACTTCAAGTTGTACCTTCAACTGACTCGTCAGTATGCAGACAGTTTGCCACCATAGTGGATAACCTGGTGTCTAAATCTTTATGTGAAGCGAGTTCGTCAAGAGCAGTTAAAATGGAAGTATGATTGTTATTCATTGGACTTCCTGAGAATTAATTTGTTTGTCGTCGTGATGACATTCATGGTCGATTTGATAAAGAGCAGCCACTCGGACTCTTCTTCTCGATTTGTCATAATATGCGGCTTTCGAATCTGTTAAGTCAATTTACATGAAGTTACATTAACAATGATGAAATGTGTTAAATCCAAGCAGTTAGCCTGGAGAACGTAACTTCACCAAATTCCATTCTACGAGCTAAGAATCTCCACATTGTCTAGAAAAGTTCTGAAAAAACACCTGTTCAGAAATATTTTCATGTTCACTGCACAATATTGTTTATCAATTAGTGTACCAAGATTAACTATGTGAGAACTTTTGAAAAATTTATCACACTCACGTGTCACATTACCATATCCACTCTAAACAAAATCTTATTGTTATCCGTATCGAATAAGGTAGTTTGCATATACTACAGTTACTTATGTTTCGTTATGTTATATTGTTGCTCCCATTCAATATCTGCCTCCTTCAAAGTAAAACCGTTGCGTATAGTCTTAACGATATTACCCGAAAGGATCGATATATTTTTAATAAATCGAAGTTTTATCTTTTCCATCAATTTTTGTTCAAAAATTAAAATACAAAATAATAAAAGTAACATTTTGAAATCAATGAACGATCTATGATCTCCAGGCCTCTTACACGATTTGTTAATAGTCTGTTTTGTCAACTGTGAATGTGATTCAATTAGACTAGTATCATTCAGATGGTATGTGCGTCTAGTTTTGCTGAGAATGACAAACAGGCAAATTATTTAACCAGTAATTGGTTTCGAGTATTAAGTACTTTGATGTAAACATTTAGGCCTCTTTCATTATGCATGGTGCATGGCAGTCACATGATAAGTTATTTTGTCGTTATACTACTAATCTAAACGTTGCATACACCATCACGTTTCCTATATACCGTATAACTGGACTGCATTTGTTTTGGTGGGTGATCAGAAACACATTGAAAACGCAAACACTAAGACTCAATGAAGATACGACGAACCAAAAGAAGGGCACTATAGGAATACGAGTCATTAACTGAACTACATAATATGATAACACCTTAATTTCTGCTCTCAGTAGCAAAATGCGGTCCTATTGTTTGTATAAACTTCAGGAAATAGATTGCAGTGATTAATGCTAAGTTGTCTTAAACTCTGTTACATTTCGCCATATAGTCGGAAACGTGCTTTTACACAATCCCATGGTCAATAATGAATGAATGAATAACATTTGGCTCAGATAGGCAAGCGCACAACTCTGTATTTTGTCTGTTAACATAAATTAAACAACAGTCATTAATGATCATGGCGTTTGTAATTAAGCCAATATTTTCAGTCAGCTGACTTTTAAATTTGCCCGCTGAAAAGATGTACACACATGTAAAAGCCACAGTCTTCTGTTATTTTTAAACAAACAACATTTCCTACCATCTAACTCTCAGCTAAGCTACTGTTTCAAAAAGCAAACTAAATTGAACCATGAGCTTAAATGAGGTTACGTCTAATAATAGTTGTAATCAAAAAAATGTTTTGGTCGGTTCTTCAAACTATAAATTTGGGAAAGGGAGAAGAGCACATTAAACGGCTCGCTTCAGTTTGACTATGGAACCTACAGCTGCTTACCATTTGTTCCACAAACAGCAGTTTACAAAGCTGCTAAGCTGTTAACTTCAGCCACAATCCCACTTAAGAGTAACTGCTGCACAGAAATGGCCGATTTTTTGTCAGTTTGCTTGCATTGACTATGAAACCAAAATCCAAGCCAATTCATCGGGTGTTTGCTTTGAAGTAGTTGCTTCAAACCACAGTGTCATCATCCTACAATAGCTTATTCTTGTACCTTATCCTGGTGATAAGTGATCGACCGCAATCAAAAAGTTGACTTCCCCAAAAGCCGATGTGAAAAACTGTTTGGTATCGGTTATTAACTTATTTTTTCGAAGTTAGTCACTTTTAATCAGCAACAAACAAACAAGCTATATTCCGCTTTATTTGTAAGCAGAGCATATCAGTCTTTATTTTGAATGGCTGTCCTGCAAACAACTCGCTAAAATAGCGATAGTCCACTAGGCTCAAAATTAGTAGATGTGTCTAGGCATGCATAATTTTCAGTTTTCTCACCCCGTAGTTATTGCTAACCTTCATAAGTGGTTCAAAAACTGCAGTTTGATCATCACAGCACTTCTGAGTTTGCTTTGACTTCTGCTCATAAGAAGTTTTTTTGGTTGTTGACAAAGAGGTGAGTGGCCATCTATTCTTCTCATTAACTTTACTTAGTGAACAACACGTCTGTTCATCACATCACTCAATACACCTCAAGGGTATTTATAGATGTCGATATGCACTTACTCCATGCAAACAGCATCTTGTGCCAACATCCCGTTGCGGAACCTAAAAGGTCTGCCTACAAAGACAAAAGTTTCCAAATAAAATGCTGCTCGTTAACTGATATACCGAAATGTTTGCTAACATCTGGAGCTAGAAAATACCAAGCAAGGTTGTATTATGCACCATTCTTAAAAAGCGGACCTCTCGAAACCGCCTCTAAAAGCAAACAATATCATTAGTCACACGTTGAAAATTAAAGTCCACCCTGTTCCACAAACGCCATGTGGTTGAGTTGTGTTTCTTACTTTCATCTTGGTGTGTTTTTCAGTCTGTTCACAATCGCTCTCTATTGATCTACTTGGTTGTTCACAATCGGTTCATTCGAAATTTCTGTGATTTCTACATAGCCAGAGGTCGGTGCCAGCATGTGAACCGGAACCCAAGTTTGTTCATTTCAGGATCTAGTATCGAAATACTTCACGCCACTGACCGGGTCTATTCAATCAACTCTCCACTACAGTCACAGTCCGAAAACTGCTAGCGTTATCACAGGTGGTAACGAAAAACAATCCAAGTTAGTGAGCACAAAACTTCTGATTCAAACAACTCGTCTGTTTTGACACTAATGTAATTCCCTCCCCAAATATAAAATTCAAACACTATCGTTTCCTTAAAAGTAAAAGGGTGTTTTGGCGAACAGTCTGTTTTCGGTTATTCATCATCGGGCCAATTACATAACATTTTATATCATCATGGTTGTCAAGCGATCAAAATCAAAAGCAATTAGTCACCTAATTACATAACGAGATTATGAATTAGAGGGCAATTAGGTGACAAAATTGACCTCCGGAGATGTCGATTTAGTAACGGGAGGTCATGGTAACCGTAGGGCCTGTACAAATTTCTTCCGAGCGCACAACTGTGGGTTGCGCAACCGGATTCCGATCGCTTCCGCGGTGGCCAGAATACGAAATTTGACTCCTCTGGATTGACGACTGGGCAAGCGGTAAATGGGCTGGAAAGCCATCTCCGGTGTGACCTGGTGCCCTGAGTCCACAAGGTGAGCCAGAATTGCACTCGAAATAGACTTCACCTCGCCTTTAGTCAGCCACGCGGGGTGGTGTTCACGTATCCTCTGAGAAAGGCGCCTGGTTGTGCGACCGACGTAACCTGCTCCACAGGAGCATTTGAAAGAATAAACACAAAATGAGGTCACTCATTTAGGCAACGTATCTTTGAGCTGTACGTGGACAACCGGGTCGGATCTGAACGAGATTCGTAGTTGTGCAGCACTGTAGGTCTGTAGGTCGATTGCACTACTTATTCTACGAGTCACTAGTTCAGCCAACGTTTCGCCTTTTTAGTCTAGCGTCAAGTAAACCAACTTCTTTTCCGCAGATAGGAGCTTAACTCTCGGTTCTGTCAGTGTCATATGTCTATCCACAAAGTTTACAGGATAGGCGTTCTCTGCGAATATCTGTCGTAAAAACACCATTTTTGCCTCAATCGTGTCATCAGTGCATATCCTCATAGCTCTGTGTGTTAAACTACGAACGAGGTTTCTCTTCTGTTTAAGGGGTACGTAACTGAAAAAGTGAGTATACTGGCCGTTCCAGGTCCCCTTCCTGTGAATACTCCTCTGAACTGAACCGTCTACACGACGACTCAGTGCCACATCCAAGAAGGATATTCGTCCATCTTTCTCGGCCTCAAGTGTAAAGTTGAGATTAGGGTGTGCTGTGTTCTCCTCAGCAAGCAGGCTATCCAGATCCACATTCTCGTCAACTACACAGATGATATCGTCTACGTACCTCTTGTAGAGAGTGCTATTGGCAACAAGTCCCCGCAGCGTAGTTCTTTCTAACATTGTCATGAAGATATCTGCCAACAGTGGGCCTAACGGTGACCCCATCGCAACGCCGTCGTTCTGACGGTATCTTTTCCCATCAATCTGAAACTGTACATTCTGTGTGCACGTTAATATCAGCTGTTTGAGCGTGTCTTCGGGTAGGCCCACATTTAAACCTTCGGAACGAATATACCCACAGAGGTAATCAACAGTTTCCACAAGTGGTACATTCGTGAACAGAGAGCTTACATCAAGGGAAAACACCTTTTTGTTTTCTACATTCAGCGACCGGATAGACTCAACAAACTCAAACGTGTCTTTCAGCGAATGCACTGCGATATCCTTCCGAACGGGTTCGAGCAACTCTGTTAGCCACTGTGCCATCGAATGATATGGAGAATTACACATATCAAGAATCGGGCGTAATGGCCATCTCTCTTTGTGAACCTTCGGTAAACCATACAGTCGGGGTATTATGGTTCCAGTTGGTCGAATTCGTTCAAATGTCGCGCAGTCTATCAAACTCTGTTGTTTTAGGTTTCTTACAATTCTAGAGATGCTTTTCTCGATCGCATCGGTCCTATCTTTTTCATTTGGAAGGTTGCTGAATTTGGACGAATCACTCAATATATCAGTCATTTTCTGCAGGTAAGTCGATCTGTCCATTAAAACAATTCCTGCACCCTTGTCAGGTTTCGACAACAGAATATCATTATCTCTTCTCAAATCGTTCAGCTCTTGGATATGCCGTTTCGTCAGAATGCTGTTTAAGCGCGGTCTAGCGTTGAGGTACTGATAAGATGTGTTAACTAGGGTGGTTTTGAAGTGTTCCGCATTAAGTTCTGATGACCTGACTGTATAAATTCTCAAACTGGACCTCTAAATCAAGTTGCTTCGTCTTAGTTCTGGGACAGCAAAACCTAGGACCAAGTGATAAAACTTCTAGCAACGGTTTCGATAGGTTCATCGTAGTAAAATTGTGGACGTACCTTTCTGGATTGCTCGGGAACTCTGATATTGCACTTGTAGAATTCAAGCTGCTATCGTTTCCATTGATGTTTCTGACTCACTGTTTACCGGGTATGACGCGGTAGTCGAAACATATCCTGAGCAACAGTGAAGGTCAGTTCCAAAAACCCGGTGCACATCTGTGAATATTAAGATGACACTGACAGGGCTATGTTAGAAGAAGAGGAGAAAACCAATCCACAATGCAGTCCAAACCGCCTGACAAGAAAATCTGTTGATCATATTGACCTGATTCAAATTTAATGTCGAGTTTCGCAACATCAAGCACATGTGGTGAACTGGTTGCATTCCAAGTGACTTAATGCTTGCCATAAAGTTTACACGATAAGGAAATCCCGAAAATGATTACTGTGCTGCTCTAGTCAACTTTTATTTAATTAACAGGTCGTTAAGACGCAGTATTTGGTCCACATCGACGTTAAACTAACCGATCGGAATCTCACTTTTATTTTATGTCTCTGTTTAATCGATTTTATCTGCTGCACCCCATCAAACGAATTAACAAACCAAAAAATAAGTTAGTAGGTAAAAATGTGGGGTCTTGCAGGGCTTTGTTGTTTTCTTGATGAGGCAGTGCTGTTGAAGATATTATTATAAAATCCTCACCTCATTTTAAGTACATTTTCGTATTCTTTTTATTGCAAACTGATAGACGTTTTTAGCATGTTCAGTGTGTACGGTTTGTCAGGTAGATCTTACATTCTCTTTCAATTTACTGCGGACTTTGGACTACGGAGTTCTGGTTAACTTATAATGAACGACCCAAGAGTGTTAACTAAGGTTATCTCAGAAGCCATTCACTGCGCCCACCTCGACCGATCCAATACATAGGAACATTTGGCCTAACCGAGGTCGAATATATATTGCATATTGGACCAGTGCACTATCTTGCTAGAAATAAGCTTGTGGCATCAATATTTTTGATACACTTGGCATCTAAATGGATGCTACACAGTTATGTAGCATCAAGTTAGCCTCTATAATCATAGATGATTAACACCTCTCCATAATATTAGCTAGGACTTCAACCAAAGCAGTTCACGATCAATGTAGGCTGATAACCTGAGGTGAGCTGTGTTCATTCACATCAGGCTAGATATCGTTTACACATTTTCATCTGTGTCATAGGTCCGGTGATTAAATCGATAACATTAATAATCAATGGTTAATAGTCCGATCCCCATTCTGACTGGTCCCATATGACACGCTCAGTCTAGACTAAAACTGGTGGTACAGCGTCAGTTTTCGAAGATAAATCAAGAACTATTATCTAATTCATGTATACTTATTCACACACTAAAGTACACCTGTTATAGCATTGTTAGTTGCAACAGTAACGACATGAGACTCTTCAAGTTTAAATTTCGAGTATTCAAGTAGTTTTGTGATATTTCAGAATATATTCGGTTCAAGTACCGAGTTTCAAAACTGATACCACAGACGTTATGATGCACCAGATTGTTTCTCTATAGCTCGCCTAGCATTTACTGCATCGGAGCATAGTTATACTGCAATAAGTCGAACGAACGTTATAAAGTAGACGGACAACATTGCATACACCGATCCACTTTTGCGGTCAATTCGTGTAGTTTGTAAACAGCCTTGGATGTAACAAGTCAGCATGGTCGAGTGAGGATTCAAAAACAGGCCGCAGACAGCAAGCGTTATCATTTGCTCGATGGTTGAAAATCTGTCAGTTTCGTATGATTCTGTACGATGCACATCGTTTTTGTTACCTAACAACGAGTCATAGATTCTCTTAGCCTAATGAGATGGTAGCCAATTAGAGTTAGTGCCACCCAGATGCAACAAGACAGCTAAGTCTTAGTCTGTAAACACCGTGAGAACAAATTTGCTGTCGCAATCTGCTACCAGAGATTTTAAAGTTGGGATAGGTTGCTCATTTCTACCTGTTTGTTTTGTAATGTCATTTGTTCTTGTTGTTGATCAACTCTTCACCAATAACAACATGCATTTGATCAGGTTGGGTGAAAATGGCAAAAGGATACATGATACATTGAGCAACATTTCCGATTAATGATGACAATAGTTCAACAACATCATTACTTA
Organism: Paragonimus skrjabini miyazakii; assembly: GCA_014338405.1. Lineage (NCBI taxonomy): Eukaryota > Metazoa > Platyhelminthes > Trematoda > Plagiorchiida > Troglotrematidae > Paragonimus > Paragonimus skrjabini miyazakii. The sequence goes on from JTDE01000403.1 coordinate 200,394, forward strand.
CTACACATACCAGTAAAACTTGTACTATGCAGTTCAGGCAGGTTCAAACTCAAATGTGAAACAAGTTATCTGCAACTGAACTTGATGAAGGACTAGGTCAACAAGAATTTGTTTGATTTAGTTTGTGACAAAACAAATATATATATGTGTAAAATTTATGTGGACTACTTCAACAGACAAGAGTCCAGGAACGGTGTTTCTGGGCAGAAACTAGTGTCTGAATAAAGTATTCCTTATTTTATCTGACAATTCGAAACCTGACCAACCGAATAAAGAAAATGCAGGACATGCATAAGTGAGCAACAAATAGTGACACATTTGAACTGTTTCAAAGAGGATTGTTCGCGTTTAGCACCACGTTTCACTGAACTAAATTCACGTGTTCTGTCATCCAACTTTATGGGCTCCCAAAAATTTGCAAACTTAATCAGCTATTTAGAATGATGTCAGATATATGTATTACTTCTTAACAAAGCGGCACACAAGGTTGTAGGTATTTTAGAGTCTACAGTCCCACGTCTATGTCAATAAAGTCTGCTTAAATAACACTAATAGATTATACCACTTCACTGTTCACAAATGTGTAGTTTGTAGAAACAAACAATTTTCAGTGTGAATTTATTGGTGCGTCTGTGACTGGACTACCGATTCCGACGCTGTATCAAAAACAGCTCTTTCGATGCGCACTCAGTATGCAATTTACCTCCAACATACCGTTTTTAGTTATAACTAGATGAAATGTTTATGAGATTCCTTCCGCCACCTTCTGGCCGATATATTCATCAGAAGGTTTGAAATTGGCCAACAGAATAGCTCGATTTATAGCCTAAGGTTCCACCGTAAGTATGTAGAAGATATATTTTCCATAACCAATAGTTTGGAAGTAGTCCGTGTTAGACCTCTCGTGAGTAATAGAGTTGATCTTATACAGTTAACGCTGGGAGTAGAAATGGACTTCCCCTTTCTTTCCTCGAGTTTGCCATAATACGACGACAAGACGGCTCCCACAAGTGATCTGTCTGTAACCAAGCTGACGTAAACCAAACAATATACTAATTTTAGTGATATTTTGCATTTGAAACAAAAGGGTATTCTTACTCATTGCCTTAAGAATACGATACAAAAAAAGTTGTCCCAAAGGTATCATTGAACAAGAGGTCTCTCACACAGCCAATGATTTGAGGAAATGGTTATCAAGGTGGATGTATTATTAAGAACAAGGTGAAACTGTCAACAAGCTACCTGACTGCCCAGTAGTAAAAAATATATATTCGTTTATTTGCCGCCTAACGGCAGCTTAACAGTTCAATCATATACTCCAAAATGTCCTTCAGAGAACCTCTACCGCCATAATGATGAGGTCCTGGGTAACTATTCTGCGCACACTATGTCCTAGCGTGAGAGACAAGACCTATGTCCAAGCCCAAAATATGGTTGTATGTTGCTTCCCACACTGTTATGCAACGGAGCGTGTTGGACGTTCTCCGATACAGCTTGGTAAACAGATGAGAGCGCATCATATGACATAGCTTAGGACTGGAGTCAGAAAATCCAACTGTCGTTCCTATGAAACATGTGGTAGACATGGGCCATATTCTGAACCTCAATCAGTTTTTTCGAGGTATCTACAGAGCTTCTAGACGGCAGCCAGGGTCAGAACAATGCCAAACTATAGCAACGGCCAAAGCGGTTGCGACTTAATTTCATCATTTTGTGACAGCTTCTTGAAAGTTGTCCACTGAAATCTTCGACTTCTGTCGGGCCTTTACTCGTAGATCCGACAGTAACTATTCCATTAGCAATCAGTTATTTTCTACAGTCTGTTCTTTCTAGTGGTAGGCAAAATTGAGTTGATTGTCTTCTTTCTTTCCGACTGTGTTTGTGTTATTCTAACTGTTAGACATGTAATATTCTGGAAACAGATTTCTTGGAAACTTCAGTTCGTCAACCTACTTCCATTCTACACGACTACATAAGTATTTGTACGAATTTAAGTAACCGCAGTTAAGAACTTGGTTGTAGACACACGTCAGTAAACCCTATGATTAAATCTTGATCCAATCAAATAAAATTAACCAAAAGCGACATGTCACCCCAAATTGCTTCGTTCAAATAAAACAGAATGAAAGTTCAAAACTTTTGACGTTTCAAAAGAAGGTGAAACATTCGTTAAAATTTTTATATGCTGCATGAGATTATCTACCGGTTGTTCAAACATTAAAATAAATTGCAGCTGATTTGTTAACGATTACAGCCGTCAATCTTATGAATTAATTAATTATGCCCCCAACACATATGAAACCGTGTCGTTAACTCACTTTGGAACCTCCAGCATAATAAATTTGATGACAGGTTTTAAAAAAGGGTGACATATTCACCGTGTGAGCACACCAAATGCGAAACTTCTTCCGCACCTGCGATTGAAAATGATAAAACCTGCTAAAACTCTAACTGATTTATGTGTAGTCCGTAATTCCGAAATATTAAGAGTCGTGATTCTCATGCATCGCATCCAAACTATAACTGAAACAGAGTGGTCTATCAATAATGTAATCCATCATGCTGGTTTAGTGTACTGATCATTGTGTTTTATACCGAATTGACCTATTTTGTGTTTTGTCAATATAAGCTGCTGAAGATGCTGAGTCACGTGGGCTAATTGAACTAGGTGTTTGGATGTTTTTGAAAAATATCCATTTGGCAAAAATTAAGACAAAAAACTATCCTCATTCTCCATTCATTTATTTAAAGTTAGGGACTAGGAGTGTAACCGATGAAATCATATCAGTTTCGTGAGAAGCCTTAATCCGACTACCATTCCTGGTCTAGTAAAAAGTTATCTATTAACCTGACGAATTACAAATCAGCGAAAAACTGCTTTCATCACCTGTCTGAAATTTTTCAGTGTCACTTTTCTGGGGTATTGAAAGAACTAGTAAAAAATGGAAGTCTGTTGAACTGTAAACAAATAATTGCTTTTGAACCAACTGTAATATTTTAGTCAAAAACAAAACAACATCGCAATTTCAATTAACCATTCAGTTTTCCGAGAACCGTTCGCTAAAACAACTGTCACTTCCATTAAAATCGTTATTCGGACGATAGTTTTCAAAGAAAAATGTAGTACATTCTGAGTACAACTACCTTTGGCTGCAGTATTCCCCTTCGTTTAAGAGTTATAAACTTTTTGCTTAATACCCGGTATCTTTCTATTCAAGTGATGCACCACGGACTGTTACGCGCTACGATATTGTGGAAATTACATACTCTGAAACGGTTGAAAAGTGGTCAACACGATTCAACTCTCGATTGTTCGAACTTGCTATGTGCTTAGCAAAGATCACCCACGTTATAGAGTTCAAGAAGCAAATGCACTTACATGGGATGGCAGTGATTAGACAGTGAGAGCTATTCACGTACCATAACTGCTCCACATGCTCACTAAGAAATGCTGACTAACCCGGTCCACACTCCTGTTCACGAGTTTAATTATCCACGTATACATTTAAACAGCCTGATCTGACTTCAGTGTTTTAAAAGAATTTCACGGAATAGTGTGCTGACCTTTCAATCTTATTTGGCGGAACAAATTGTGTTCATAAAGAATTCCATCTGAATTCTAGTCACCTTTATGAATTCTCGCAGAAGAAATCACATTTTCAACCACAAACATCAGATAACCAAACAGAAACCATCAAAAGAGTGTCAATGAGGTTTGTATCTAGCCGACATTAATTTGGAAAGTAGTATTCTCGATCGCCCTTTTTTATTCAGGCATATTAGTTGGCTTGAATCGATAAGACCGGAATGTCAGTAGTCAGAGAAGATTCTTAACTGTCAAGAAACAGTGTAAACCGTAACGAAGCACAGAGTGAGTGAGTGACAATTTTAATCGTAAAAACTATTAAGTGAGTCTTGACAAATAGAAGTTAATTTGACTTATCTGTTCTAGATAAGTAGACCACCAGACAATGTTTGCTGTTAAACGACTGAAAAACAATTACATTTAGTCATAATTAGTTTCTTTTGATTTCCCCACAATATGCTCTTGATTGTTTTCTACTTGTGTAAAATTCGTGGCCAAATGTGATGACTGATAACTATGTTGGAGACTTTTTTAAGGTCTATCCATGCTACGTACTCATCATTAACAAGTTACAAGTATTATAACATGCGATGAAAATTTAGAGATACACTTTAGTTCATTAGATCACCTTAACATTTTGTCGTTCAGAAACAATACTCTCAAACCAAAAAATTATTTATCAATCTTGCATACTTGAGTCGCAAGTTTTATATTGAATAATTTTCTACAGTGCAGCATTGTACAATCAGGCTTTTTATTCTAAAAAAACATTTGCTTTCATAATGTCTTTTTCGGTTAACAAAATGCGTTAAAATTGTTTTTGTTAGGTATTCTTAGTTGCAAAGATAGATCATGGAGTTTCTCGTCAACAGAAAGCTGTGCATACTCTCATCGTTGAACAAAAATTGGGCGACATAGCACAGCTTAACCACAGTGACTCAGACATAAAAATTACACAGTTTCTGCTTTTGACATACTTCACTTGTAGTCGTGGGCATATGTATCACGGTATTCATCGCATGCTGAGCAAAACTGATTCGCTAAATCGCCGGTGTCCACGAAAATTTGCATACTCCTGAATTAATAGTAGACCAATGAAACATTCACTATGAATTGTACTGAGGAGGGCCTTTAAAGTTAGTTCAAGCAAAGTTGGTCTATTTTCGGTGAAGTTTGTTCCGCGCACTCTCCCTTGTTTACTTTTACAATCATTACGTTGTTTCCTGTTTATTTGTTGTCAAGCTCCCAACAACTTTTCATGTATTCACGATTCTAAGACGAATACGGCCAACATTATTCCAGAAGGTATTCAGTGTGTCTATGATTAAATAATCGAACAGTTCAAGTTGGTCAGCCAACCCCGTGAAATGAAATACGCATTCGTTCAAGATCGACTAGCTGAGCCGGAGTAGAATCGGCTGGAGATATCCAGCACTATTGTGAACAATTGTTACCTTGGTAGTTTCTTTTGGCCTGAGCCACTAAAAGTGTGGTCAAGAAAACCAAGTTCCTTTCTTCCAATAGATTTGCTAGCAGTCTAAACGCTGGGCCGAACCACTAACATCCGGAGTCTATCAAAAACTCATAGCACCTTTGAGTCGATTGCTTCTGAATGACCACAGGCTTCATCAGCCGTCCATCCTACTGAAGTGATATAATGACTTATCTGTTGAGATAGTTCTGCTGTGCAACGCGTAGTGTCGAAGATTCCTTGGCATCGCCAGGTTTGTGTGCACTTGTTTATGTTATGCATTCACCGTAGTCACTTAAACCGACGTTTTCCGCCTGCTCAATGTTTCTTTCGTGACAACACAATCCCACTGGATAGCCAATGATAGAGTGATACGGTTTTGTAACAGACAACTCGCTAACATAGACTGGTCGTGTAGTGTGCTTTGATATTTCACAGGTGGTTGCGACACTAACATCCCTGCTGTTGCTGCTGTCCTTTCTTTCTCGATACTGGTCATTTCCTTGACCGTAATCCGGCGAAAAGAGCTCACTTAATCATTTATCAAACTTCTTTTCCACCACTTTCAAAACAATTTCAATCGATTCAGCAGGATAACGCGTGTTTACATAGCTCCGCTTTGTCACGTGATCTTAATGTCATAACACTTCCAGAATGGCCTTTACTTATAGCCACTCAGGTCGGCGAAACCACAAACGCATCTGGGTATGACCTTGACATTTCAACGACACGACACCCAGTTATTTAAAAGCAGACTGTGAAACTTACTGAATGGTACAAGTGAAGGTTGAAACAACAGTCCTCACTGAAGATAGATCAATTCGACACCAGTTGTAGATGCCAGATACAACACTCTTTGGAACATCATTTGTTGAATGCGTTGTTCATTTGTATTCAGGTCGTAACAGGATTATATGAAAAAGTGGAAGCACAATATGCTTTTCAACTCTGATCAGCGCCTGCCATCCAGCGTTTTTGTCCAGGAGTGGATAAAGTTGAAAAATTAAGTTTAAAACCTAAAAATGATCGGGAAACAATATGTTCACTAAGAACAATAATAGCTTATAAGAAGGTAGGAGCATAAATTGACTGATTTTATAAATAATTGCTAGATAACGACCGCATCTGGAAATGGCCAGATCCAGTGTATGTATTCTATAATCCCGTAAACGGCGGACTCTTTCCAGCTTGCTTCCTAAAAAAGATTCCTCTACATCGAGGAAAGTGGTTATTTCTGGTATACTTTAAAGCACATCGGACACCAGCTTCAGAAAAAGCGCCTCTGATGAGTAATAACTGGAGGCAAGCATTTATTATTTAAATGAGTACATGAATAAAAAATAGGTACTTGAAACAGTTTCTCTTTACAGCTTTGAAGAAACAGTTAACTGGTAATAACAGTGGTTACGTCTGCATATCAATCGTTGTGTTCAAACTTTTAGAAAGTTCTGTGTAAATCTGTGGAGTGCTTTCCCAAATACTTCGGTTTGTGTTGTTCATTCTGTGTGTCTCAATGGAGAAATAACTCAATACCTGAACGTGTGTGTAGAGCAGCTTCTATTTATAAATACTAAATTACACAGTCCATAGCAGATTGTGACTGCAGATTTAGGTGCAAGAGTTAGACCAACACACTCTTAAGCGCCCTGACCGAAATAACTTCTTGAGTCCAATCCAACGTTCAGACTACTAGTAAACTCTAAAAGAAGATGCTTCTTTTTTAAAGCAGACTGACCAAAGTAAATTTGACTGTTAAAATTTCTGTGTTGCTCCACCTGTGATAATCGAAGTATCCAATTACTCGAAAACCGTCCATGTAATCGGCTTATATCTGTGACTTGGTGACTTGAAGGTTTCTGTTTTCATCAGTTTCGTGTTGGCACCGTAGAAAGCTCACCGACGCCTAGTGAATCAAAGTCAAGAACCCTAAGGTTGTGTGAAGTACATGTTCAGTTTATCGGTTTGCTATTCACTGTGGTCTCTTAATAAAAAAACAGCATAAGGCTCATGAGAAAAAGTGGAATTTTGCTGAGTGAACCAGAAAACATAGACACTTCCGACAACAAGACTCGTTTGCTACTCTAGTATACAGTCCAGGGAGGTCCATAAATGCTATTATCCATCTAACTTCCTACTACTTCCAATGGAAATACTTGACAGCGGTTTCGCCCTTATTTCCATCAAAAAAATTACAACTACTTTAATGATAACCTCTTCTTTGTATTTAAACTATCCAACATAACTAATAAGTAGCTTTAGCAAGTCTTTCGATAAATGGTTTCATTTATTCAGTGAACATCAATAAGATAAACCGCTGCAAGCTATATAGAAATGAAGCGTAGGTGAAATGATTGAAATGTAGATAGTCAGTTATGCAAACAGCTGCTTTCGGTCCGACAATAATCCTCCCCATCGTCTGCGACCTTTATTGATCTAACTGCATGGTTTTATTTATAAGTCTCACATATATGTATTGGGTAATTACACAAGCACAAAAAACTTACGAAAACAGCTGTTTGCGAAATCGACTTCCATGGAAAATAAACAGAATAAACCCCTCGCACGTTTAAGTACGAATTGAAGATAAGCAAAAGCAGCTGTTTGCAACCTGACTGGTTCATGTTTTAAAGTTAGCGTGTTTCTATCACACAGTCCAACAGCGATGTAACCAACCTCCTCGTAGACCAGTAATACATCGATTGAAACTGGTAGATAGACCCATCTTCCATTTCCTGTTCAAATCAATATACCCCTTACCATTCCTGAAGATCCCTGTAGATACAAACACACGGGGGGAAAACGTGTTAAATCTTGAATAGTGTATTCAAAAACTAACTAACGAAATCGTACTTCTTATAAAGTTTCATTTTGGAGTTGAAGCGTAATAAAAGTGTTAATTGGGCAACAGACTGCACCATAAAATTGACAAAAATAGCAGTGCTTGACAAAATACTCCATCCCTGAGCCACTGTCAAAAAAATTATAGGGTGAATGTATCGACCTACATAGTTTTCGAAAGGCAGTTCCATAAAAACCGGCTTTTGGTCCTAATTTTTGCATCTGGCGATCATTTAAAATGGTTTACCGATAAGTGAGAATGATCTCTTCGAATGCGTGATTTTTCAGAATGTTATGTGAATTATCTTTCAGCGATGTCCGATGCTGGACACCGCTTCCTAGCCATGCTCCTGATTCATTTGTGGTTAGCACTATATGTATATGTGGGCTTCGCTTGACAAACCATCAGATTTATGAACCCACTGGTTAATTTTTCTGAGTTGCCGGAGAATAATATAGGGTTTAATTCAATCCAGAACAAACAAAATGGGTGCATCAATTCAAGTGTAAGGTTGCATTCAATCACTCAAGTGAAATGACAAAGAAAACGTTGATGCACCGCAAATCGTTTTCAGGTCTGTCGCTAGCCACTGGTGAATTATGCCCGCCAAGAATTAGACCCAATTACAGTCCATCCTCCTGAACTCTGGAGGGACCACAAAAGCAAGACTGGTGGATCACGCAAGTCTGGTACAGTTGTCAGCAGCCCAACCATCCGTTACCGCATGTCTGTGACGCATGCTGACCAACGCGACTTATTCTGACTCTCATATCTGCTTTGGTATGTACGATGTTATTGTAAACGCCTGATGGGAACCAACAATAATCAGCCTTTTTGCACAACTTAACAAGCAACACTCTACAGAAAATAAAGGGGAACAATACACGTTTTGAACAATCTACACTCGTTAAGTGTCTAACATAAATGTAACAACGTAAATCCACAATCAAACATACAAAAGCATTCCACCTTCGAAGTAGGTCAACCAATGGTTAACAAATTTATTTACTATGTATGTTCAGTCCAGCAACCACTGCAAAGGCTGATTAATTATTCTAAGGTAAGATCAATATTTTCCGTCTCCTACCTACTTCGTCCGTTTTATTGGAACAATAACAGCTCACAAAACTGCATTTTAACCAGTTAATTGACTGCACAAAGTCCTGGTTAACGGTCCAAGGTCAAGCGGGCTTTTGCTTGCTATTTTGCTACAGATTACATATTCTTATAATGAATGTGATCCGGGAAGTTGTCGCAGGATATGTGTCGACAGATTGTGCCTAATCCTACCCAGATTTTTGGTTTGGGTAATCCCAGTCTAGACTGCACAGGAGATTACAATAAATTGCTTATCTCACCTTAATGTAAGCTCTTCGTTCCACTGTGTCAGGTTAGTGGTGCATCTACCGCCAAAAACCAAACCAGACTACTTATACGCTTAGTTGCCGATGAATGGCAAAATCTCTTGATGCACACTTTCAAACTAGCCAACCATTAACGTGAGAAAAAATTGCTTTGTATCGATAAATTCCGAATTCCGTTTTACCAGTCATCCGTTGTGCGAAACAATTCCATATTTTGAGGGAAGCTTTAAGGAAGGAAATAAAATAAGTATCGGTTTTTCCACCAGCTAATAGTGAGGCCCCTAACCACGTTTGAATATCAGTTTTACTCTTCAATAAAAAAAGAAACTTGCTGATAACCAGACTAGGTGGCCATGAGACGTCCCTTGGGATCAGTTTGCTACGCTTGAAAGTTAAACCCCAGTTTCTAGGTAAATTTCTGTAACACAACACTTGTGTCGACGACATATGCTATTCTAAGCAACCGGTGGTAAATAATGGCGATGTTAGGCACGATGAATAGATTGCAGGGTAACATTCCAAGGATTGTTGAGGTTATGCCTAACAATTTTCTATTGTTTTTGACGTTTGCATTGTAAGTGAATGTAACAGAACGATTAAACTGTCTGTTTTCTGTAAAAATGTGTAGGTCGGTCATTCAAACTTTTCGTCAGTCAGCCACAAACATGCTCTAGCAATGGACCCGTTCGAATCAGCCTACAGCAGTCTGTTGCAATCATTAGGCGTCACCTTGTGTTGACCCACCAGCAATCCGACAAAGCCATATCTTTCGAGGTTATCCATGCAGACATGAACCTTCGGCTGCTTTAATATGTCCCAGTGGCTGCTTCCAGAAGCCATATGCTCACTTTGTGCATTTAGCAACAACAGTTTGTTATCCTCCGATTGCTACGGAAGTATTAAAGGTTTACAATCACAGAATATGGCCATTTCACTGAAGTTTGATTTACTATGTTGACTTTGATTTGATATGATCAACACTTAGCAACATACACTTGCAAAGCTCAAGCAAGATCCATCATGGCGCGTATTGTGTGATACGGTATTTCCGATATCACTTTCCAAAATTTTCAGGGGAACCGAAGATTTTAGATTAACTTATACTAGTTTGTTTACGCAAATTCACTTTTGTTGACTTCGTTTTTAAGACGAATTACAGCCTGTCATATTCAGACGTTTTTGCACCAAGGCATAGCGTGCATCATAATGCAAATTGGATTGTACGATGTCTGCAGCTTTCAAGGTTCATATCACAAATTAAGTTTAGTTTTTACGCTGTTCAGTCATATTAGGCAAATCCGTAGCAGTGATTGCCCAAAAGACAGACGTTGCTGGCAAACGGCCATCCGTGCAAGTTTACTCAGGTTTACGGCAACCTAAAGAATGAAGTGTTTTTCAAACAAGTCATTCAGATGTGACCACCCAGCTATTATCGTAGTCTTAGAACACAACCTACGTTGAGGTGCATGTATCTGGCTGTAGAAGTGCATAACTGTCTAGCGAAACAAATGTCTCACGAAAGCATTATGTAACGTGTTATCTACCGATGTACTTGGATTTGCCGGGACAGCAATACACGCAGAAAGAATGTGCAATGACGTCAGCGAATTCCTCAGCATTTATCAAGGTGGGTGATCAACACACGTATACAGTCTGCCAGATAAACATAACAGAAAGCAATAGACTTGATATTTTTGACCGCCTAATATGTTTTGTCAGCGGGACCCCACATAGTTCGCTTGATATGATATTACCTGACACCAGCCCAGCGTTTCTCCCAACCAGTAAGGCTATGTGTATCGTACACGGGTGATGACTTTGTGCGTGCAAACATCGTCTATACTGGGTGTTTGCCTATCTCAGAGTTCACTGCCTGGTTCTGGTAGACTGAATCGTTTGACTATGGCTCATTAGTTCGTCTCATTTAAGAACCCTGTAGTTAGTACATCGTTATCGTAACAAGACGAACTATTTACCTCTCACAGCATACGTGTTTTTATTCTACTGGTGTAAACTCCTGGGCAAGTGGTTTGATATTATTTCAAGCAGTTTGTTCTACTGACGAGCTTGATAAAACAATGAGAATACGCTATTCATGTGATGTTTTCCGGAATAACACTTCGCACATTTTAATCACACATGGACTTGTAACTAAGTTTAAAGAAGTCACAATTCCACAGAATAGAAGTCATAGCCTAAGAGATTAAACAGACGAATTGAAAACGCGGAGCCAAAATTGTGGGAATGCCGACTACCAGAGTAGCCGCAGCGTCAACACAAATTGTTTTTCACCAAACAAGGGCGTTTGTGACGTTCGGTAGACAAAGTCTCAACAAACTTGGGTATGCGCTTCCGGTTGCTCCGAAAAATTCCAGAGAAGATCTGCGCCACTGACGCTTTGCAAGGTCCGCTAGACTCCACAAAAGTGTTCAGGCAGAACGGCTACCCAATACGTTTCGCTCAGAAGGCGACACAGGTTGTAGGTTTGGAATCTATGTCACACTCTGTAAATAAAAATTTGTACCTATCCGTCTTTCTTTCACCTTCAACTGTATTGCCCAAGTTCTCACAAAAGAGCCCAAAACGTCAGTCAAAACAACCTACACTGCCGACCAACTGCGCGTGAGTTTCCGTTCTACACCTGTTATCAAGTCAAAACCCTACGACAAAGTTCCATGTTCTACAACCAGCTGTTGTGTGTGCTGCTTCAGTTGCTCGTGTCGAACATCATAAATTGGTCGTACTACAAGCCGATTGTCTGACAGAGTACGTGAACATCATCCTGCTTGGTTGAACAGTGGTGTGATTAAAACCGTTTCAAGAGAGATTGTTGCTCAGTTGACCGACTCTAGTCATTCTGACAGTAAGAAAGACCTCTTTTAGGTGAGACTCCTAACGTTAACCGTTGTGGAGGCCATTAGTATCCGATTGTGCAATCCTAACCTCTGCGCTGAAATCTCCCCTGACATACAATCATTCAAACCCACAAGTTGGAACAACGATTGTGTGATTATAGGCAAGCACGCGGTCTACAATCTCTATTGACCATTTTGGTTACTGACCCTGAATAATTTTCTCGTATTTGTTGTGCTGTAATTGACGTAGGGATAAAACACAAAAGTTTTTTTTGGTAATTTTAATTTAATTGTTGAGCTATTAGTGAAGCAGTTTTCTTACCTTGCTGGTTTTGATCCTCCTGAATGGTACTGTTTGTACAAGATGTTGTGCCTATAATCTCTATGCAAAACCTGGGTTTGTGCATGCAGGTGAAATATGTTGTACAGTTTATTGTACCAGTAACTGTTGAATATGTAGAACTCAGTATCAACATAATGTAGTTAGCCCTGCACTTACTCAGAAGATAGCTTGCAACACAGACTAAACAATCCGCAAAGGTTTCTTTTTGCTAACTTTTCAGATCATCTTTTCGTATGTGTTATTAGAAATCGTGCCAGCTTTTGCTTCATGTCCGACAAAAAATCTGCGGCAATAAGCAACAAACACAACTCAATAAGTGCAATTGCTTTCAAAATAAAACGATCGGTTTCTATCACAGTAAGCAAGACTAATATGAAGCAGTAACAGGGCAGAAATAGATTGATCAAACTGCCAATTGTGAATGAGGTTGCATGCATTGTATCTATGTGATTAATAGTTCAGGCATTAGGTAAATCTGTCCTGTTTCAGCCAGAGACTCTAGGTATGAAGTCCGTAAGTTTTCACCAGATTTTTGTTTTCAAGCCATCATACATTTTTTTAAATTTCGAGTTCATAAAATCTGGTACTTCCCTGCATTAGATTGGGTTTACTAAAAAATCACATATATCTAGCTTATACTTATCCCTTGATCAATTGCAGATGATGAGCACCCTATGCGCTAGTGATGCACTCTACTATCAACCTAACTTTTCCCATAAAAAATGACCCTTAAATAGGTGCAAGTATTGAGAGGAGAAGGTGTTTTCAAGTATTGGTACTCGATAGATTAGTTAGTTAGGAATTATTGAAGTAACGGCCACCCTATTTTCAAACGTAAATCAACCCCGCGAGACTTCCGCTATTGAAAGCAATGTTTCTATTCTCCTCTACTGTGCAAGCAATAAAACATTGAACCTTTGGCCAGGGTGATTTGTTTGTCCAGCCTTAAATCATCGGCGAACGATGAAAGTTGATGAGAGATAATAACAACCTAAAACCTTCCAAATAAATCGTAATTTTCACAAGTTCAACTGTCATTTTTTGTTCATTATTTCACAGAAGGTGATATTTTTATAACACACTAGTGGAAGGACTAACAAACAAACTAGGTAATGAGGACCGAATATATCTTACTTGGTTTCGTTTTTGCTGCTAGCATGGAACTGTTTCTACAAGTATTCCTTCTATGTTCTTGGTGAAATGCAGAACAATTGAGATAAAACCAAAGAAACACGAAGGTCGTAGTAATTTTTATGGCTTTGTTTCTGTTGGTATACAAGTGAACCGCGCGTACTATTGATTACAATGAAAACCGATCAATTCAAAAATTTGGAAGTAGTCACCCTGGAAAATGTGGAAAAATTATGTATACCCCCATAACAGTATTCGATCTCCTCATATTTTCATTGAATCATCCGTATTACAGCCCTTACAACAATCGTAAGTCACAAAACTAAGAAGGTCTTGACAAAAAAACAGTAGTAGTTGAATGGCCATTACAACAAAACTGAATTATACCCAGACATCCAGATCATCAGTGGCAAGAATACTGACCGTACAAAGTTGCATATCTGGTTTATACGCCATGCGACATATAGGTAACTGATTGACGTTGAGCCAGCTCCTCGGAGCATCGGCAACATTACAACTTGGAGTGACTGTATATTTTTGTCTGGGGAATTTTCGTTTCGTTAGGAATAAATTATTTTGCGCAAATGATATTCAAGCAAATTTCAGACAGCCGCTTTCTAATAAGAATTGATCGTTTGGTTGACAAAATGAGAATCATAGACTTCTTGATTAAAAACGAATCCCAAAAGATAGGTTTACTCCAAACGCTTATTGCCGGGTGTATACTTTCATTTTAGCAGTAAACTATTCTCACAATCCAAGACAAAGTGTTATGATCTCGCTAGTATTGTGTTACCGGTATACGACGTAAACCCTGGTGAAATACTCAGTGTACTGAACGCATAACCTAGACTTCATACCTCCAACAGGCGGATCTCAAGAAATCGTTCAGATCAGTTTAAATACTTCCAACTTTAGACACGCAAACAAGACCACGGTCGCCCAAACTTTTCACAATCTTTTCCCTGCCAACAATT
>JTDE01000403.1:221909-233114 GCA_014338405.1 Paragonimus skrjabini miyazakii
GGGCAACTCTCACATCGCAGGGAGTTTAGGATTTTGGGGACGTCGAAGGTAATCTCACTACAAGCCGTTGTCTACTGCTTAGTTCCACGTTCCCCGGACAGTCACTAAATTGTCAGTATAAAAGAATTCCACTCGAAGTCTGTGCTGACTACTAGATAGTAGTGTAAAACGAGCTAGTTGATCGTACAGTTGATACGTATTTTGGTCTCCTATAACCTTAGCATAAAGGATAACAATGTCGTTATTCTTCAGTTAGAGAACTAGTAAACATCATCGCCTCCAAAAATGAAGGGAACGATATCAAGCTTTCAAGCAGTAAAGCGCTTTACCTTCCCAACAAAACTAAATGAATAGATCGTTCGGTGGCTTTGCCAGCGGTTGAACATACTGCTTTGCACTATTGGACAGATAAGATCAGGTCTTGATTATTTTGACCTGAGGATGCGTCATTTTGAAAATCACTTTTCACTAGCTAAAATGCAAACGATCCTCACGTGATTGCTCTCCATCTTTCTGATTGAACTTGCGTACAAAAAATGCATCGGAAAAACAAACCAAACATTTATTGACCTTTTGTTTTACTCTGTAAGATGCCTAGAAATGAAAAACTTTACAACCACATCTACATTAGTACGTGATACATTAACAAAAACGCACTATTTTTAGGAAAGGCAATGTTTCAGTAAACAAACTTTTTTCAAAAAATCTCTCTCTTTGGTTGGTACGTGTATCTTTTGAAGCAAATGACGACTAGAAGGTCACTGATCAAAAAATAAGGCAGAGATACTTTGACTGGATATATGGTTAACACTCTTTCGTTGTAGTTACAAGCATAGATTAAACAGTCCTATGACGATCAGTGTTAATCGGGCTTGGGGTGGAGACAAACCACTTCATAGGTTAAGCAGTCGTGTTTGGTCACAAAAGCCCCCGAAAATAGAACGAACTGTTTCTGAACACACAAATCCGGGTGACAGTCGGATTGCGACTGCCTCGACTATCAATAGGTTGAGGCAGGGCGGTTGAGACGCAATAGACAATGCGACTTGTTCTCATCCCCTCTGTGTATCGAGCACAGTCGATCAAATTTGTCAGCACTGATGAACTGATGCTGTCTGTTCTCCCGGGGGGAAGCCAAACGGAGCAGTGTTCGCGGATTCTTTCGGGCAAGCGTCTAGTATTGCGACCAGTGTGTGCTGAACTACAGATAAACTCAAGCGAATAGATCTAGAAAGGGGCGCGTTACCTTTCAGATTCACTGGGACTGCCTGGTTCGAGTGGAACGTGACAACAGTGCTTGCAGCATAATAAGTGCTGATGGCATCAGTTCGACCAGACGCCGCCGCTCAACCACATCCCGCGACCCGATTAACATTGACCATCAAGGACCGACTTCGTCTGTGTTCCAAAATCACATCGAAATAGGACTAATCACTTATTCAATCAAACTGTCCTCATCTTATTTGTTGATCAATAACTGCCTCAGTGAAAATTGATTTGATATTACTGTACCAAGCAGAGGTAAAAATTTATTGAAAACAACCTGTTTGTTGTAACTTTGCTTTTCGTTATTTTTACGGGATTTTCAATTGCCTGAAGCATACCATTGTCAGTTTATTCAATCTGGGAATCTTTCTGTTATTTTCCGTCTATTTCAGAGGCGTTTTCTACTTTCAGCTAATCAATGTAACCGTCCTAACTAGCAATCATGAGAGGTACCATGATTGCTTCAACCTCCGATTAAATCAGTACATAGCAGAGGTGATAGGCGTAACACTCAGCTGTCAGTTTTGCTTAGAAAAGATTGACTGCTACAGAAATAGACAACTGAATTGCATTCGTTACTAGAATTTTCGGAAAATTTCCGTTATTCCAATGTCACTTTCAGAGCAAACTAAGCAAATAACGAAACTTAAATAAACTAAACAAAACAACAGACATGTTGAATAAGTTTCTTACAACCACGACCTTATTCTTGTTTCTTTCTGAAAGTGTCCCATCCGCTGAGTCACATGGCGCTTCGGTAACCGAAAACTTCTACATCTGTTTCTAAACACAATCCTGATGACTTGCAAAATGATTTATCGATTTTTCTTGCAAATTTTTAACACTTTTCAACTCAGCTTGTTGATCCGCTTTTACAGCTAGAGTTACACTTGCATTCAACAGGTTTTCGGGGGAATAACACTTGTCTTTAAAATAACACTTCAAATTTAGAAAAAGGTGACTTTGACAATGGCCACATCTGAAGATCAAGTCGGGTGCGGAAGTCCTTGGCATACATATTCATAAATGACATCCCATGATGGTTTAGCCGTGTGAGCTAGAGCATTGTCGTAACAACTCCAACGACTGCACTTAACTTTGCCCCCTTGCGGCATTTTTCTGTCACCACAGGGCGCAGCACTCGGAGTAACACATTATAGTGCATACATACGGTTGTTACCTCACAAAGAATAGAGTTAACTACCGCTAAACCTTAAGCATTATACAAGGTAGTGAATATGACTTTGTTGATACTAAACTGAACTGTGACGTTTATGGAATGCAAAAATTTAGGATGTATATGCAGGTTAGATTATTCTTTTGGTTCGTGATAGTGTTTCGCTTAATCGTTGTCCGAACTTATCACAGTTTGCCCGTATCCTCTCAAGCTTTTCCTCTGAACAGTGAGACAGCTTTTGTTTCATTTCCTACGTCAGTAAACACAAAAGTCAAGGTGCACACACTCTGGGCACGACCAAACGTTCATGAATTGTTCCGTCCACTGTAGTCAAATCAATGCTCAGCTGAAGAAAATAAAGTACGTAGTGAGTGACATCTCATGCACGGTTGCGGGCTTTAACCGTGTTTGCCTCTATAGGCCAAAATGGATGTGGCTCATTTTAGTGAACCTCCTTCTCTGATGAAACTAAGTGGTCCACAGCTTTATTACAGAGTATTTACAGGGTATAGTATATGCCTAACATACTTTAGTGTTCCTGTGTGACAGTCGTCTATAACAGTAAGAACTTAATCTTGTGCATAACGGACAATCGCTACTGTTACCGGTAGGTCTCCGGAACGTAGAATCCGCATTTGCATACCGCTTACCTGGGGTTATGATGACAGATAAAATTGCACTCTTGTAATACATTCTACCATCTCGTTATCTGTCCTTCGGAGCTTTTGAAATTTTGGAGCTGGTGGAGTAAGTGATAATTCGTTTGACTAGTAAGACTCTGTGCAAATAGAGGGTATAGTATGTAGTATTTCACAAAATGTACCAGTGTGAACATTTCTCTCCTGGTAACATAGTAGTTCCTCTTTTGTCTGTCTAAACATCGATTACCATAAGCAACGACGTGCTGTTTACCCCCCTGACCCATCTGTAAAAGTGCCGCTATATTGTCTGAATTAGGGTCAAGAACAAGCTTTCTTACCGATGATTATATGTCTGGAAATAATATGACGGAAGATGCACACTGACTCTTCCGAAGCAAACCGCAAACTCCGTGTTCAAAACTATACGTCGAAACAGTTACACACTGACGATGTCACCCAGTTTGTTATTGAAACGTTTGCAACCTAAATACCAAGCTTAGTGAACATCCCAATACCTAAGTTCTCAACCCGAGTCACAAACAACAATACCACCGTTCATTACACTGCTAGCCACAGAAAATCGGTTTGCTCTTTTCAAGCGAAGCATAAGCCAGTGAAGCACTGCGGACAAAGTTGGCCATGAACCATCAATAATAAGACGCTACTTTATGGAAACTATTCAGTCCGTTGACAGTTTTGAGGGTTTCTCAGGACTGCATTTGTCCAGTCCTGCTGAGATCCGTAGGAACGTCCCCTCCTGAAGTTCTGTATCCCAGATGAGCTACCTCTTGTCGTATAGGATGACATTCTGAAGGCCTCAGCGTGAGACTCACTTCGGTCTGGCTTTTCATCGTTCTTAAATCGCCGTCCCCCGGTACTTTTCCGTGGCTGCCTTCTAGTGTGCTATTTACTTCTAAACCTACAGTTGAAGGAACGTTCTCCTACTCGTGATCGGTTACCTCTTGCTTTGAAGTTTGCAAACAAAACCTCAGTTGACTGAAGCAAACGACTGCTGGTCTTCTATCTGCTTCCCTCGGATCCTTCACTATACAAACAGCATACCCTATAAGATCACAAGGACACACTGAAGTGATATTGTAGCAAAAAAAACCTAGAAGTGTGCCACTTGCAACGACAAACTTTAATGTGCGAAGCAACATTGTGTAGTCTGGAACTTCATGGTCCTCCAGACGATTGTCGAGATCATAGCTTTTGAAACTTCCCAAACACTTTCATAGTCCAACCTGAAATAGGTAGCTTTAGCATAAACCTTCGTAGTCAGTCTAATTCAGCATAACTGTGACTTTTTCGTCATGTTTTCCGGTGCTAACTATTTTTGCACAAAGTCACAACTGTCAATGTTTTGCTTTCTTCGGGTGCAACAGCTCTGATCTAAGGAGGTGAGTAAGTTGCGGTCGATCATTTTATGCAAAGACACTTCTGCTTTAAACCGGGGTCTAAGTGTAGAACAATTCAAATCCTCACCTAAAATTGGCAACTTCTGTATTTAACAGTATTTTGTTAAATTACTTAGCTATATGGTTAAATTTGTAAGCCACAAATTATGATTACGGGAGATGCCTAACGTTTCAATTAGCATTTAATAATTTGTCCGATCATCTTTTCTGGAACTTACTTGTTTCTCGGGTAAACGAGCAACGTTTCTATTTGATAAAATTGCCCACATACTTTCACTCAGCAGATATACTTTGATTCGGATGACACTTGACAATTTTATAGTCAGATGAACTAACCATACAGAAGTACTTAGCTCCAGAGTATATATTCTGCCATAAGCCTCAAGAATTATCCGGAAGTACCGTAATGAGAGACTTTTCGGAGATATTTGTTTGAAGACATCAAAGGCTAAGATCCAGAAGGCTCACTCAGTCCACCTGAACGTTAGCCAAACGATCCTGTTTGTTAAGGGTTTCCAAAACTACAATTGTAAGAGTTTACGGTCATCTGGAGGGTGCTTGAAACTGACTGAACATTCACAATTTGGGATGGCTTGCAAACGGTTGGCAATAAAGGATCTTGGTAGACTTTCTTTTTTGACTGACATTTTTTGGAACAAGCAAATCACTTACAAACTCCAGCATATTTAAAGCAAGTTAAACTTTGATGAATACATCACTCTGGAGATAACTAGCCGCAGGTTGAGATTAACCTCAAGTTTTCAACTACGGTGTCACGATGGCATGTGGAGATGAACAGAGAACTGGACGTACCACAAGTGCTCAAACACACCAGTTCTAAAGTCAGTCGGTCTAGAGAGAAGAGGAAAGGATAAATAATGATGAAGAGTTGTACGGTCTCTTGTACAGTTGACCCATCCAGTCAGCGGTACCAGACAACTTGATCGAACGAATACTTCGAGTTGCAACTTGATTGCCCCGTCGTGATGCCATCCTCACTAATCTCAGAGATTAGAATAGTAGTAAACAGGTGTAGGTTTTGACTCTATCCTTCAAGCGACTTTAAGTTTTAGTGTATGTTTCACAGACTATAACGCATATCGTTCAGCTGGTATCCACAACCCAAGATTGCTTAGCACTTAAGCTAATAGGAACGAAATTAAGATTAACTGAACAGTTAATTGTCACATGTTGACCGTGACACTAATCAACTAAGTAACTTCCCCACTGTTAAACTTCAGTGGGTCTATATGGCAAACCACCATGAAACTCGTATTGCTAATTTACAAGGAATGACTGGTAACCTACTTTCTGTTTGCTTTTAGGGAAATTTAAGTTCCTTCCGCGGTAAAGTTGTTCAAGTGTGGCATCAATGTAAAAATAGTTCACTATTATTTATGGATCTCTATTTGACAAATCACTGTGCAGCGCTCGTTGAGAGGCTTCATGACAATACAACACGCGCAGAAAACAGTCTAGAGTAATTCCTTAGAACAGCAAGAAGTCAAATGTTACAGACTGTCAACAGGTCGATTTGTCTCATCAACCACACACTAAATACAAACAGAACATACATCAAAATTCACTCTGTCCAACTATTGTTATCACTTGCCTTTGTTATGTGCCGTGTTGGTATTTAGCATGTGGTTGATGACATAAATCGAACTGTTGATATCCCGCTACGTTTGTCTCCCTGCTGTTCTGATCAAGTGATCCGAGGGAACTCAGTTCTCCAAAAGTCTAGAGTAAGTCAGAAACTCTAAAACCTACGCCAGGAGCAGGTATACACTTTCATCCTAAAACAAATGAGTCCCACTGAATGTTTAGCAATCGACAAAGCCATAGTTCCGTCGACTGACACATTGATTTGAGCAACCACCTCAATGAACTACAATCCAAAAGCTAAGATCAAATGACAACTTTTGAGCGCAATGTTTGGGTAGAGCATAAACCAAACAATTTATCCTTCAGCACTGTGGAATCATGGCAGCCATAAACCTATCCTTATCATCAGTCAGCAGGTCTGGTATCAGTTTTAAAACTGTTTACCAGCAGAAAAATATGCGATAAAGGTGCAACTGAGGAATAGTAGGATAACAGAACAAACAAACTAAGAAGTGTTTATCAGACGTGTGATTTTTCATCAAACTGCTAGATTGTAAACTGAATTTTTCTTTTAACGAGCAATGCCATTTTCATTTCGATTTATCTAGCATTTGTCTGACTGGTTTTCGGTACCGACCTCATTTACCGCGCCACACGTTTCACAGTTTCGACATGCAACTATCCAAAATTTACTGTACTGTTTATTTTTGACTCTGTCCGATTATACACCGTTAAACCTCGTAAGTTTTAACGGAGTTGCCATTCACACTATTCAGTTAGGTAGGTTCGTACTTCTAATCGTCGATACAAAGACAGCCATTAACGAAGCGTCGTCTGCTTGAAACTAATTGAAAATGAACTAACAACTGATGAGAAGACTGTTAATTAAAAAATTGAATAATGTTTTTCCAATCGTGCGATGCTTTTGTTAATAATGCTAGACTGTCTGAAATGAAACTGATACAAAAAAATCCATAAAAATTTCATTAGGGTATCCTCTAGCTCTGATAACCTTACGATTTTTGTAACCGCTACAAGTTGTGCATGATTTCGCACAGAATGGGTTTTGAGTCTGGATTTTTCTGGTTGTATTAATTAATCATATAGGTTGATGTTGACATTGTACTGACAAGAGACTAAGTGTGTCGGTTGGATTATCAACGTATTGACTTCTTTCACCTGCTGATGAGAACTGAAACGAAACAACAAAACCAACTAACTACTTACTATTCGGTCAGTCACTCGCCTGCTCACTAGCTCGCTCGCTCACCCACTCGCTCACTCACTCCGTCATTTGTCAGTTGTGGTCACGAATTACCATTATCGATCAACCACCGTTCGATTTGTTCTCAGTGTGAGCTACAGCTTACTCCTCACAGTTTCAGCACCAATAGGTAGATACTTAAATAATTTGCCTACTCTTCACGCTTCGCTTACCAAGTGTGAAATTTTGTCGGATCTGTATGGACGGTGGTTGTAGCATGATTCTGTTAATGGTTTTGTGACGTTTGAGCACAATCATAAAATCTGACAAGTTCCACCACTTTGCTCCAGATTGTATGGACTTTTACTTTGGGCACATTATGTGCATCTTGAAGGTGTTTAGCCTACCCTTTAATCTGCATCTGAATTCTACCATTAGTGAGATTCTTTCCATGTTATGCGACACGGCATATCACGTTGAACATGCGCTTAAGAAAGTCTTTAGTTATGGAGAGCGTCTAAATGACAAGGCGGTCATAGAAATCCGGATACGGGTTCAGATTAAGACGTAGTTAGAAATTGAAAACAAGATAGACTGTTCGAAGCGGCTACGGAAAGATCTTGACAGTATCGTATGTTTTTGTCATAACAAGTTTGTTTCATTATGCCATACACAATAAATACCCTTCCGTTTTGCAAATTTCAAATATATGTGATAATTAACTGATTTAAAAAATATTGCTTTCTGGTGTCGTGTGGTAATTAGGTAAAACAAGTCGATGTCGTAGTGCGCTAACTATTAATAACTGTGTCTGGGTTACTATGCAGATAACTATCGAATCTTTTTCAGGGGTGTGAAATTCGATGGGTTTCAAGACTAAACTTGATGTTCACTTAACTATTAAGTAATATTGCGTATGTCTTTAAAAAACTATAAAATGAGTTCTTCGTATCCGAGCTATTACAACATATGTTCTTACCTCACAAAATCCGAGCGCATGCGGACTGCCAACAGCTTGATAACTGTCTTGGGATATTGATATTCAATTTGTCTCAAAGCTGAAGTCACAATCATACGTTTTTCCAGTATCAGAATTGTTTTAACATATTGGCGAAGGTTGGAACTAAGTGGATGAGTTTTGAACACAAAGGACACATGGCCTGAGAGAGCGGTTGTTGTTTGACATCAGCCGCAAATTATGCGGAAATGCAGACCGATGAACACCCCCGTAATTTTTCACCATATCCGTGCCGTTTTTTTATCAAAATGCTTCATGCATAATATCCACACAGGGTTTAGATGGGCATTTCCAGTTTCCGGTCTTTCCGACATCAGCAATACTATCACGATCAGACATTCTTTTCTAATCGGACCATAATACTCGCTTGTACTGCTGTGTAGTAACAAGAAAGCGTGACCCACAAGACTCGTATTCTCCGTAGAACATATTTATACATCTTATCGACCTGTTGCTTGCTTTCAAAATTAAAAATATTGCTACCCACGTCGATGTTTCAGGTAATGAGATTTTTTCCGATTGCCTCGGTTGTCAGGACGTGATCGATAAAGCTATGTACGCCATGATTACTTGTTCACTGACATCCACAGATACTCAGTAACGCTGATCTACCCTCAGTTTTATCCAGCCAGTCATAAGATAATATGTTTAAACATTACAAGTAAAAAAACTGAACAAAGTTGAAATTAAAATTGATTAAAAATGGAAATCAGTGACAGCACTATGACTATTATTTTCACATTACAGAATTGTTACTCACAGGTTATCAACGTGTTTTAGACTTCATCAACAAGCCACAAGCTCCCTAGAAAACTAGGCACAGACGGAAAAGCTTTCATGCTTTGAACTCACGTCGTATTGATTATCCTGACTCCGTCAACTAATCTCTGTACAGTACGAACAGCATATAACACCAGGAGCAACATGATCACGTTTGTGAAAATAGTCTGTCAAAGTTGCGATGTCAGTAATCTTTAGTTGATTGTTTCACCACCTGTGGCATAACAAGTTGGAAAATTTAAGAACATCTTGTAAACAATCAGCGGTGAGTTTTGAGTGATTTTCCTTTCTGTTTTCAAGGGTACTACTGATCGTTTACAAGATTTTTTCGAGCGGACAAGATGTGAATCACCACATATAGCCAAGAGCAATTAACCAGTGTCACTGGTTAGCTGTGTTGGCGTAAGTTCGGATTGCAGGCTACACTAGGGAATGATGTTGTGTGTGACTCGGGGTTGGAAGGAGAGAGATGCAAGCAAGTGGATGGGACAAAGATTTGGGTAGAATTAATATTATTTTCACGATGGTGTTTAGAAAATTGGATCGTTACTCTTGTCGATCATCAGCATAAGTTAGTTCGATTGATCCAGGACCAACCGCTTCAAGAATTTCTAAGTCTGTATCTTTGCTTGTGGGGCAGATTTTATTGATCTCTCTTGTGCAACCAGCACCCTTTGTTTAAGATACATCTCTTGTCCAACTATCTCGACAGTATTCAAATTCACTCCATTTTGTCAACCCCATAGTCGGTAACTTGGGGATAGATGTGGAATTTTTTGTCATCCGTAACGCAGGTATTGGGTCTGTCAGTTGTGGATTTGTGAATGCTGCTTGCGTTTTGCTTTGTTTGCGCTCCCGACAAATGTGTCACACATCCAACAAAAAACTTTACTGGAGCTTATTAATAAAGCTTGATCATACCCTAACTATCTGTAATTTTCATTGCAAGTTTAAATCACCTATTTCCTGGACCTACCGCATCAGTAAGCAAATTACTAACTGCTCCCGACCAAGAATTAGTCTTTTACGTGATGAGGACCTCCGCTAAGGCATGTGAAATCTGAAGTCGACTGATATTCGGCTCAAAGCGTAAAATGGCTTGCCAGGTTTTTGGAACACGAATGAATGTTAAGTTGTCAAAAATTCAAAGGTGAATCAAACAAGTGTATGGTCATCATCCAAAAATGTCCAGCGGAGAAGACTGACAGCCAACCCTCTTACATGCTGACTCACACTGTTCAAGTTATCGGTTTTCATATAAATATCTGCAGTTTCGTTGAACGGTAGTCATCCAAGATAAACGTGACCCTACAGCTCCACATTCAAAGAGAATGATTAATGGACGCAACAGGACAACTACATTACATGCCTCCTCTTGGTCGACGGTTTCGATATTGTCAAACTAATTTAGTAAAAGTAAGACATCAATTAAAATTAAAAACCAACCAACTTGTGTAAATATCCGAGTAAACAAGTTCAAGAGTAGTTCTAGAAATTATAGAGGTCACTATACAGATCTCATGTGTAGATTACTTGTTGGAGATGCAGACGCTAAGGTTATGTGTGTTATGTGCAACCTATATATGTGGGCTTACTAAGTGTAACTATGAAGGAGGTTGCTTTTACCTCGAATCCACGTTTAGTAAGCGTCTGAAACGAAGTAAGGGAAATAACGCATGGACGGTGAAGGAAACCACAAATTGGACCTGATTGGAGAATGAGTACATTTATCATCATGTGTCCTTATCGTTATTCATCGTTATTTGACTGATCCTTCAGACCAATTTTGATTAATCGTTGTGGACTTTCTTTCAAAAACTAGTTCCAATGTACACTCCATTACAACTTCATGAATATCATCCAACACTTTTTCTAGAGTGAACCAGTGACGGCGTTCATCTATTTCCAGATAAGAAACTTTAAAAATTCTAATCGAAAAATTTGCATGTAGCCTTTGCCTATGCGTCCAGTCTTTGTTCCGTTACTATACCTTTTTCCATACTGGTTTCTCTCTTAGGCATAAGAATTTATCTTTCGTGTAAAAGCCTTTCGTTTTAGTGCAGTAGAATTTCTCCATTGTATTTTCAGGCTGTGGA
>JTDE01000404.1:24341-34830 GCA_014338405.1 Paragonimus skrjabini miyazakii
CGGGTGAGCAACCAGGAGATTAGGAAGCGAGTGTTTGGTGCTGACTGTCAAACGAGTTTTTCTGTTCAATCCCTACATTTGCATAACTTGGTTAGGTCATGTACTGAGGATACCAGCTAGTCGTCTGCCACGCCGAACACTTTTTACGGACGCTGCGGCCTACTGGCGCAAGGTGCGGGGGTATACAGATGATAACCTGGCGTAGGCAAATGAAGTCGTCCATGAAGGGGTTGGTCACTGTAGACTGGGTTCGTCTCTCGGGCTGGCGTCCTTGCAACTCACGGAGTCGGTAACATGAGACGTTAGGTGAAATGGCGGCTAGTCAAACTTAGTGGCGTGAATGTTGTCGTTGTTTGGCCGAGTTGTCTGTGAAGTGAGTGCATTTAGTGACGCTAGGTAGTGAAAGCCGGAAGGAAGTTGTCTTTCTGATGACGCCGTACTTTCATTTACGGTTCGATTGTTTGTTTGCAGGGTGTAGGCATCTTGATGTTGAATGTTCGAATATGGACGTAGCTATTTTTGGCGGTTAGATCCCCTCCCCTCTCCCTCTTTTCTTCTCTTATTCAGGGTTTACTTTTTTCCCTTCCTGGTTGTGTGGCAGTTAAGCATAAACGAGAATCATTGATGTATTTGTTGTCTGTGACGATGATTCGGTTCTGGCTTCAAAATAAGTAGCACTGTCTGCATCATCATGACTATCTCGACGAAATGTCATGGTTTTTCTACCTGCACAGGATGGTCCGCAGATCGAACCAGAAAAATAGCCACAGGCGAATGAATGTGGTCTGGCCAGCTAATGAGTGCGATCATCGCAATCAAAGCAGCCACATTTTTAGCAATGCTGTGCCCGTTATGGATGAACACACTGTTGACGATGGGTGCCGTGTGCCCTGGAACGGGACATTATCATACAGCAACTGTCCGCCAGCGCGCCACAAAAATGCGCACCCAGATACGGTTGGCGGCATCCGAAACGGATTATCAGCAGAATGTGCACCCAGGTACACGCCTAAGCACACGAACTGACATGTGCTGACTCGCAGGTGACCCTAACGTGTAACTCGCTTTTCGTGCGTAGCGTGACCCGATAAATGTCTGATTCGTATGTAATACCTAGCAAATCAGTGATCACAGTCTACCTTCTGTCTTTATCCAGCTGACTCCTGAATCATTGTTATAAAACGAATACAATATATCCCTCCGGCAAAGTTGAGCAACGTGAGAGCTGATGGGAAAATTGATCGCAGTGAAACTGCAGGAAACAGACCTAGTGTACATCCAAAAAATGGTTCGTTCGCGTTGTACTGGTTAGTCTAAGGTTCAGAATTTCGGATCAAGTTCCTTCAAGAGGATTTCTTTGATACAAGTTTGCCCTGCTGGTGTAGATAGCTCGTTCACCAGTGTGTATTTGCACCACCATTCTGTTTTAAAGGGGAAACCGATTAGGAGTTGTCCGCAGGAAGTCGATGCTATGTGACCTGTACTCGAACTGTGCCAGGTTCATAGCAGTAAAACATGCATCCATTGATAGAGACACCGTTTTGTGTAGTGTAACACGTATTTTCTGAAGAGAGAATCCACTTTACGACGTAAAACGCACAACACACGGGACATTTCCATCAATCTCTTCCCTACCAATTCTCAAGCTCTCCGGTATACTCGAGTGGGGTTACTGCCATCGCTCTTTAATTGTAATCAATAGCTCAGTTAGCCGGAATTTTCAGTCGGGTATCACACTCGTTAGTATGCTGTCGCGGACTGCGTATTTGCATCAACATGCATACCGTCCAGGTTGAATTATCTTTGATACCTTGTCTTGCCGGTTGACAACTGGTTTGCTTCTTTGATTATAACAACGCATTTATTCGCATCAATAGAAAACAGTACTGCACACAGCCGTTCCTTGTAATCTCGCTAAATGAATGCCCCAATTTGCACACTTTTACAGTCAAGTGACCTGCACGTACTAATAATCCAGGGTGAAATTATTTTTCACTTTATGTGGGCTCCATGCTTGTTCCGCTGAGCTGGATTTCACCGGACAAACTCAGTCTCACTCTATTCTCAACTGAAAGTGTAACCGCGAGCTATTCGCGCACTGATGAGAAGGAAAACAGTCGTCACATGGCCAATCATATTCCTATCGCACCTCCTGCGTATCCCGGCTATTCGATGTAAGTTACAGATCGGAAACCTGGCCTGCTTGCTTGGTTGACAAAGCTTCACACGATTTTGCACGCCATCAGGCCTGATGTTGACCAAACCAAATGTAAACGATTACGGTTGCTAAAGGTTCTAGCAGGCCTATGGGTTGCTCAGTCGCCAGTGCATATAAACCAACTCGTCACAGCCACTGACTGCATATACTAGCTGTAACACAGAGCCTGTCGGGCATGGTTCAACGTGGTGCTCCATTGGCTACATGTTGCATGTAACCTGAGCAGCCTAGCCATTCCCTTTGTTGTCTCTTGACCAGGGTGGGAATTGGACATTTGCGCATGAATGTCTCTGGACTAGAGAAACCTCACTGCCCTGTTCGTGACACCCGTTGTGCGCACAGGTACAGCGACTCCTTTGGAGAACCCTCCAAAAGCCATCCCTCTTAAAAGACCATCTTACTCTGTCCTCTGGAACTTATGATGTGGGACTCTTCTTTCAGAGATGCACTACAGGACATTCTGATCGGGATGTGTTTCACTCTCTTGTCTAAAGAGACCACAGCCCTTACTGCCCGCGCTGTCTTTGAAATCTGGATCCCATTTACTCGAGCCGGCTAACTTGACCATTCCGCAGATAGCCCGGGTCACCCTACACTGTTCAAGCTGTGCGCGTGCTACACTTCAAACTACTTATCAGCAGTGGATTGTGCACATAGCTGGACCTTCATTTTAATGGACAACGTGTAGTGTACGGGATGCTCCCACCCAATGTAGTTCACAGTCCCTGTCTGATAAAGCATCGGTAACCCTCGAACGGAGAGCATAGGATGGATGGGGACAACCCCATGGACTTGCTTCTTACTCTGTTGGAGACAATGCTTGCCTGCGACCAACATCGGTGTGAACCTTCCAAAGGTGATGACATCTGCGTGACACAGAGGAAAAACTAAACCCCACAAACCGTCACTGAGCTTCTTCTGATGATAAAATATGCTTCTTACTATTGCCCTTTGTATTGTCGATGCATGGTTTGGTTTTCTCTTCCCCTGAAGTAAACACTATTTGGAAGACCGCTTTTAGTTCGTCCTTCCAGTAACCAACCTGGGGAACTGTACGCTGAAATGTAATGTGCAATCCGACTAGCAACTAAAGACGCATCAAGCCTGAATAGGACGAGAATCGTGTGATCCGTCTGCTTCTTAAGGTACCCACATTCCGTATTACTTCTGTATTTGTGGACGTCTTCGAATAACAAACCCTTAGCAAAAATGCAGGCGATATGGATAAGCGCACTACGGGGGAACCCGAACAGTTTTCGCCAGCACTAATCCTACATCCGTCTGCAACTAGAGAGCAGAGAATATAACACGGCCACGTTCGGAGTATCGCTGTTACGAGAATTGGCCACCTTGCGTCGATGATACTATCTTTCGCGACTGTCTGCGGCGGTAGTGCCACGTGAACAGTGATGAGACTTGCCTATATGTTGAAATTACGCCATCCGCTTCATTCAAAGCAACTGGTTAAGTCGGCTGTCACGCCTGACGAATGCTTGCTGCATTGTGCGTAACATGGCTTGGGGTTAATGTGTCATGCGATTAGTGTCCACTTTGATGTGTATTAGCTCTTCACGAATATCCACAAGTTTAAATAAACACACTTGCCAGGTAGAGGCCACCAAACAGACTAGGATCACCAATTATTTCGTCGGTTATGCACCGTGCAACATTCTAAAAAATGTTACGATAAAAATGACCACAGCCCACAACAGCAACCCCGCCACTAACTTCGGCGTTTACAATAACTTCATCGATGAATTGGTTAAAGAAGACCCAGTGCTTCAAGTTTAACACTAGTTACACACAAAAAACGGAGTGAATGTTACGAGATGGCCTCTAGGGTTAGAACGACCGTTGCCACCCATTTATTGGTGTTGATGTTCCAACGCCCATGACCTCCCTCGGAGCTAAAAACTGCTTTCATCTCACAAAACGCAAAGGCCCTAACCGCTCCGCCAAAGTGGACAGGTGTTGCCTGCCCGCAGACCTTGATCGTCATCCGGGACGGCGCGCCTGCAGCCACATCTCCAGTCGTCCGACCCGGCGTTACTTTGTCAAAGGTGGATATCTAGCCACGTTCACAAGCGGGCTAACCGCCTCCTGCCAATTTTTAAACTATTTACTTACTCATTCTCTATTCGTTCCTTGTGGCGTTATGGTTTGTAGCACTACGCAGTGTCCAAGGTTGTTGGAACTTCAGCACCTTTGCTGAGTGCCAAAAAACCCTGACATTCAGTCACCCTTTTCTCCAATTGTCCACTTATTTTTTAGGGCTGTATTGATTCCATCTTCAGCCGCCTGCGTGATCGTTACTACACAATCTGCGTCGTCGCCCTGACTCTTATAATCGTGGAAGTAAGTTTGAAAACTCACCAGCAATCTTTCTAAATGCAAATAAAAACGCCCGCACTTCTATCATCATATGTTAACAACGTGTCTGTCTTTCAGTTTATTGGAGTCATTTTGGCCTGCTGCTACGCGGAAGCATTGAAACAACAACGCTGAACAGAATAGTAAGGACCACAAAAACAATGTTGATCCCCGCTCAATGATTTTACGCGTACCCATATAACTGCCAATTAATGTACAGCTTTTAAAGAAACATTTAATATACAAAATTCTTATTGATGACTTGTACAGGTTGTGCATAACATGGTGGAGATTTTCGCAACTCATAAATGCACCCATGAAACACCAGGTGGCAACATGCGCACATTTTGTTTTACATATCCCCGTTGTATTCGGCTCTGATTTCTGCTCCGTATTCACCATACTGTTTCATCATGTCTTCACGATTTCGTGGTCGATCACGACTACGCTTGTAACTTCGGTCGTGGCTTGGGCTGCGATGTTTTCGGTGCTTGTCGCGGCTCCCTAAAAGGAAATGCACAGAAAAAGACGAACTATAGTGGAGCGGTGTCACCACTACTTAAAAAAACCTTGGAAAATAAGCAAAAGTACTGCATATTTGTTCTTCATAATGAACACCGGTTGCACGTTTTAAATCGTTGCAGATGAAAAACGTAGATCTAGGGTTAAACTGCCGGAAAAAAACTATTTGGACGCTTGTATCGACTGTGCGACCACATTTTATATGCCGATTGGCGAGTACCGTCTAATTTGGCTTTTCAACGAACAAGGATGAACAAATTTGTTTTGACTGAACGTACTGCTTTTCTCGCCGTTGCTCCAACTAGACAAAACTGAATAATGGGGGTAAAACTATAGACACATCATTTGAACATCCTGATTGCATAACTAACAAGCTACAGCAAACGATTACTTTCATATTGCATTGGCCGTGTAGCGACACATCAGCGTATTGTCGTGGATGGTGGCCTACCAAGTCCATCAGGATGGCTGGGTCGAAATACGTCTCCGCTGACCTTCCTGCAGCTTGTTAAAAAGTATCTAACTATCCGCTGTTTAGGTTTAGAATGCGAGTTAACGAAGGCGCACCACAATTTCATCTTAAGCAGACAGACCAACAAGCAACTATGACTCACATGCGACATTTCGCAAGTCAGCGTACCGAGCTGACAACTTTTACAATGTAACCGTAAGCACTAGTAGGCTGATTTTCTATTATTAGTGCATTGGGATAATTGCACAATACTAATCACAGCAACTGGGGATGTTCGGGAACAAAAATAAAAGTTACGGCCAGTCATCTGTCTCTGAACGAGTAACCGCTAGTTACTAAATGTGGGGTATACATACTCGAGCTGCAGGCTATCGAAAGAAACTTACGGCTTCGCCGGCGATCACGTTCATGCGAGTAACTACCAGACCGACTGCGTCTTCGACGGCCGTAGTCCTTATCCCGATTGTAGCCAGAAGAGGTGCGGCCGAGTCCGCGACCACTTGATTCACGTCCATTTTCATGTTTGCCACTGACTTTCGGGGGCTTCTCGCATGGGCCTTGACGATTCTTACCTAGACCCTTTCCTAGAAATGTGAACATTTGTAAGCTTGATCATCACTGACATAAATATGAGAAGCCAATTACAATCTCGGTCAGCACAACCGCGACTTTTTGGGCAATGTCAGGTTGCCCAAGTGGGTGTGGTATTCCGCGCGATCTCTAAGTTGTATCATTACACCATAAGCAGCTTACAAGTCAAAACAAGAAATAATTTAAGCGCAAAACTAAACACTTCGATCCGACGTAAAGATAGTAAGTTAATTCAAAATTGACACCGATAAGCAAAACATCAATGAATGAATGAGCAATAGGCAGTACAACTACCGGCAAAACTTTGGAGTGGCTGATTAACGCATGCTCTATTTGGCATCGCAGGTTGTCGGGCTGAACGAACTGACCTATAGCAACATGCTCGTCGGCTCATCCAGCGTTTTCATGGAATAGATTTTAGCAGACCACAAATTTAGTTACTTCACAAAGTCTACGTTTCAGATCGGTTGGTGCTATCAGCTGACCAAAATACGACGTAGGGGTTTCCCCAGACATAAAACATGCACTGCCCAATTCGAATATGTACAGTTTAAAACAACTTGAAACATACTGATGATAACAAACTCGAGTATCAGTTTCCGACTCGGAGTCTCTTGCTATATACATTGGGGATGTTCAAGTCGACAAGCGAATCTCGACATCAGTTGCTTCACATATCGAAGTACACCCATAATCTCTTTACAGTCAACTGTGAGCTCTGAAAATAAGACTGTTATTAATGCGAGCGGTGACATGTAAGAAAAGCAAGCCACGAAAAATCACCACATTTTTCACCTTTCAGCTATGTCCGCGGTCATTACGGCTCGGGCGGCCATTGGTTTTGACAGTGAGCTATTAGAGCAGGTGCAAATGTGTAAAAAGTGACGTAGTTTCAACAGGCAAGAAAAGAAGTCAACCTCGCGGATATCTATTCACAACCGACTGTAGCAATGCCGTACGGGGAAGTTTCCAACCGGCGGTGTGGATGGTAGCGAACCCCTTAACCAATTAGACAGCGCTCGCCGTCAAAGCTGTCATAACCTACGACCACACCATCACCTGGTCACCTTGAGGCTTTTCCGACCATCGGA
Organism: Paragonimus skrjabini miyazakii; assembly: GCA_014338405.1. NCBI lineage: Eukaryota > Metazoa > Platyhelminthes > Trematoda > Plagiorchiida > Troglotrematidae > Paragonimus > Paragonimus skrjabini miyazakii. The sequence continues at coordinate 31,606 of JTDE01000404.1, forward strand.
CTGAACGGTGCGCAGTGCAGTAGACGCTTAATTGACATAAGGAGTAAGTGACCCAAACGGCGTTTTCAGTATTACAGTTGTCAGGTCGCCAGCCCTCTTCGAAGAGTAGCAAGTAGTTAAACAGTGAGTCGGACGGTGTTATCCTGTTTATTCAAGAGTGGAACAAAACTTACTTCTAACTACGGATAAACGGCGCCAGTTTCAATCGAATGCCACTCATTCGCTGCTTTGTGGTGCACTTTTTGTATCGAGAACTGTGAACGTTCTGCTGTCTGGGCTACGCGTCTTGGTAAAACCCTAACATCACACAACCGTAACTTTTTGTGTAGGTGGTATCACCATGCACTATTCATCTAGCGCTATAAACTGGATTACTCTACCAATTGTATACAGCGTGGCAGAAATGCGAGAATGAGCTACTGCCGACCCCTGCATATCGCTCTCTTGATTAACCCCTAGACCGCCCATATGCCCAACTTCCAATGTTTCCTGCCTAGATTCCAAAAGTAGGAGAGCTAGTTCCAACATTCTTTCCGTATACTTCCCAAACGAACAGAACTTGACGGACACTATATTCACTAGCCCACTGCTTAGGTCTAGTGTTGATAAATATAGAAGCTTTCAACAACCACATTGTCAATAGAATACAACGACCCGGATACCAAATAATTCCGAAGTCGACGTACGCTCTTTTTGAAACTAGAACTTATGGCAGCAGTGTGTGCAGATATAATCGACGGCGACCGCACCTACCCTGGTTACAACCACTGAATAAGCCACCAAATATAGCTTCAAGCCGCGTTGTTAAACCAGAACAGCAAAATTTATCCGATACAAATCCAGGCAAGTTTTCCCGTGTCTACCTATGGTCTGTTTATGCTCCTACTGACTGCAGTAGCGATACTCCTCCCGAGACTGTCGACCTCACTGAAGAATATATGTAGATTCGCAACATCATTTCGATTGCTGTCGACTCATTCTCCAGTGTATTGGACAGGGTTTCCACCGATCACGACTAACAGTTAAGATGATCGGATATGCGATGAGATAAACTTGTAATGGAGACCTATACATTCGATCCCTTTAATTCTCAACCCCAGCTGAGCTCAAACTTCACAGACACTGCTGATCACTATACGGTGACTCACGGTAAGCCATTAGATGCCAGGCGAAACTCCCCGGCAGACAGTTCACATAAGCTGGCGAAAAGAATCAGAAGGAACGCTAAACGTAGCCCAGTGGCGAACCGACATGCATGAGTGATCAAAAACGCGAGGGATTTTTCTTTTGCATCAGGAAATACTGGTCAATTATTTCAGTTAATCTGCTCTATAGGTTTAAAAAGGTCAACCGTCCGCGCTTACTAATCGTGGGGTCAAGAGTGACTTGCTGAACGAAACGTTGATGGACAATCTGACTGCTCTTCACTTTATAATTTTCAAACAATTGCAGTTGCGCCTTAGTTCGCCAACCTAGAAGCGCTCAAATAAGCCGAAGTTGGTGATTACACCACAACCTTGAAACATTTCAAAGCTGCCGGCTCGGGTAACCTCGAGCCCCACTATTCATAGAAGGTGGTGAGATGTTGATCCAGTCGTCCCAAACATTTTGGGAAACTGAGAATGTTCTTTTAGTTCCTGTCCATTTCAGTACCTGTAATTAAGGAGATTAAGACATCTGCGAAGTCCACAACCGAAATGGTCCACCCTCGATCGTGACTGAGGTTTATGGCAACACTCATACTTCGTCGGTCAACCCCAGCCTAGAACGGAGAAGCCAACGAAGAAATGAGTTTTCGCTTCGGAAAAAGATGTGAAATCAGGTTTTATTTCCTATCAAATTCTGGAGCAACGTCATTCGCGCGACTGTGCTCTTATTTGGTCGATCTGCGTTTTCCGAATCATGTAAACGTGGGGATACGCTGGTTAAGCATGCAAACATTGCTGGTATTTTGGTCTGATACATCAGTCCATGTTAGTACATAAGGCACTGTCAAACCAGCTCCATGTTGGAAATGGTGTCCGCCAAAGTTGTTCATTCTTCCCATCATAGCTCAACCTTGCGAAAGACGGAAAAAAGTCAGTGAAATTCACAGGACTCGAGCATCAACGTCTTCTCTATTAAGAAGGTAAGTGGTCTAATTCATGGTGACAAGAAAATGTTATTTGACAATTTTCACAGAATACAGTATTTAGCAGACAATGTCTGCTGTTCATAGTTAGCTGGGATTCATCTTGCAACACCAGGGGATAAGGCGTCAGCTTAAGACTGCAACAGTGACAGCTGTAAAGAGGATAATGAGATTCTGGAGGTTATTTACCGATTTGTATACCTAAAAAGCTGCCTCCCGATTTACGGAAAATTATATGAACTGGCATTTCTAAACTAGGACGGTGCGCTACGACTCGGGGACACTCACAGCATCAAGAAGATATCACTCAGGCCCAAAATGCTAACTCTGTGAGCCTACAGTCAGACCACTTGACCTTCACAATTGTGAAAAGTGGTCACTAAAGATTAGGGATGAGCAACACTTTGGAGTCTAATTATCGATACTTGCTTTTAATCGCACACACCACAAGGTATTGGAGAATAAACTATCAAGTGGTCAGAAGTTTTGACCGGAACGATCGATGACGTTTACTAACCTAACTCCCGACGATGTGTTGAAGACGCTAGCTCAACATTTACCAACATTTATTTGTCTGTCCAGTCCTCATGCTAATGGCGTAAGGTACGATATGTCTTGAAGCCGCGGAAGAGTTGGAAATGGACACTGGCAAGAAAGGACCGGCAGGACATGTTCGTCCTGCTGGTTCGCATGACCTCTGACCTATCGGCTATTAAGGTCCAACTGTGTGGATGCTGTTGTTGGTTGACTAAGTTGTCCGCGAATTAATGACCGCTAAAGTGGAACAGTGGAAGGCATCATCATCATCATAGGCAGCAATACATCAGTGGTTCAAACTAATGTTTAACTGCTACACAACCACGAAGACAAAACAAACCCTGCTTCGGAAGAAAAGAAAGAAGGGGGAGGGGAGGTAATCACTAAAAACAGCTACGTCTATATTCAAACATACATCAAGGCGCCTAAACCTTGCAAACGAACAACACTACATTGGTGACGACACCGACAGTCACTCACACCAAGCAGGCCAACAGGTGAAGGTCTGAAAAACTACAGTCTCCTGGTCCTCTAGGTTGGTGATTGGAAGAAAGTTG
>JTDE01000404.1:42319-84943 GCA_014338405.1 Paragonimus skrjabini miyazakii
CCATCAAGAATTTCAGGAAGCCATGCAACAACATGAAATGCAATCGCAGAGGTTCAAAGACATTTACCCGCAGCAGAATCTTCTAATTCACCCAAAACGTGCTTCTATTCAATCAGGCAGTCCACCAAATAATGATGGCGATTCCACTGTAGCACATTCGCGACCGAAACGAAGCACGATGACTGGTTAATTTGCTATTCCGCTCGGAAGTCTGACATGACGTGCGCGTAACATGTTCTGCTCTTGTGATTCTGTTCCTGGTCGGATCGTATAAATCTGCTAATGTTGCATGTGCATTATTCCCCGGTACTTAATTCCATCCCAGACAGACAGACTGACGTACGCGACGTCGACCACTGCTCATTCAGATTTTGTATATCTAAGTTTTTTATTCTACCAACTATGTTTGAAGTGATGATCCCGTGTTATGATTTGGTACCATATGCGGAATTATGCGTAAGTCTAGTACACACCATAAAAATGCTTATTACTGACCCGATGTTTGTTGTTTCAGAACTTATTTGTAATACATGATCACTGTGATCTAAGTCTAAGAACAATAAACGCGAGTCCTGTAGTATAAATTTCTGCAACTGATTTTGTTTACCTCTGTGTTTTTGCATCTCTGTTGTCAGAGTGATTGTTTGAATCTTGTGTTATGTTAATATTCGTCCATTTTGGCAGCCGTCTCTCGTTAGAGTTTGCCTCTAAACCAGAAAAGATTGACTTATCTTCTCATGTTCGGTAAATTTATAACTTCAGTCATATGTTCACATTACTGAAGCAGATAATGTTGTAAATTGTGAGTATCAGTGCTTCACCAGTCAATAATCAATCCCACTTTCCCAGAGAGGAGAGTATGATGAATTACAGATCAATTGCTGTTCATAGTTCTTCATGAATGTCTTATGTTATCTGGACTTTGTGATACACACCATCAGCCGATGATTTTAAGTAGGTTACAGATCAGTCACACGATCTGTCAAAAAGATTCTCTCTCGTCAATCTCATGTAAGCACACGTACACATGATTCGGGCTAAAACACTGCTGATTCCAACCGCCTACTATTAACTAATCTTACGTTTAACTGAAAATGATATTTTAATGGTTGCTCAGGTTGACTAGACAGATCATCACGACATTTTTAGTAACCCGTTGTTTCGCTACTTCAATTCAGAAGAAAAGCAGAATTAAAGTATTAAAAGGGTTCAAACAGTCCGGTATCGTGTAGATATAGTATTGATCCAAAATTCGAGCCCGCTTATGCGATCGTCAGACTGCAACGGATGAAGTTCGCTCACGTGACCGTTTCGGGTTGCTGAGGTGATTGTCTGTTTGGGTTAAAACTACTCTCCGACGGAAACGTATGATACAGTTAAACAATAAGGAACACGTTAGTAATGAAGTTGTTCTTTAGGTGTATTCGGTTCGATCTAATGCAAATTCCGAATAAGAATATATCAGAAGTCAACGATTAAGGAAATAACCGTGTGGTTCCGATGGAGTCAGGGTGATACAGGTTGTTCGATACAAACCAGTTCTGAGACAACCGCTGAACAGAGGTCTGCAACCTAAAACCTACGAGCCAAATCCGGCCCAGTAACGAAACTTGTCCGGATCGCAATTCCAACTTAAGTTTATATCGATTTTTGACAGTAATCGGGTACGCGACCGGTCCTCCTAAAAAGTGACGTATATGGACAGTAATTTGCTGATTCGGGCGACTGATGTCCACTTATTTAACGTTTTATGTCAGGTCTCATTCGACCTGGCACCAAGTATGCTCAAAAAACGGCATCAAACATCAGGCTAAATCGTCTCATTTAAGATTTCACTACTTGGATGTCGTTCTAATAATTCAAACATTGAATGTAACTTATGGGTTCTTGGTATTAACCCCATTTATTAGTCACAGATATATGGTCTGATTTGTCATCCTGTCCGTGTGCAATAAATTGTGGCCGATCCCTAGTCTGGTTGGTGTAAACGAACCAAAAATGTATCAGCTTGATATACCAAGAAAAAATTTCGCTGGTTTTAAAAAAGCAATATAAATATGCTCAGAAATAACGTAAACCAGTTAAACGTTCAAAAATTGCGTACACACACACAGTGCCTACTGGACAGCGGTGACTAACAGTTAGCACAGTACTTTTATGGCCCAGATAATTAGCGAAATTGCAGTTCCTACGATCGCCTTAGACGCCGTTGATATACTATGGTGTACTACGTTCCTCTTGTGCGGATCTCTTTCACTGTGATGGCAATATGCTTCTAGGCTTTTTCACATAACCTCTACTTCACTGCACGCACATACCAACCGTGTTTGCCGACAATATGTCCAACATGCACAGTGAAAAATGTGCTCCGATACGGCGATGATTAGTTGAAGATGACTCTACACGACTGTCTTCAAAGCTTGTACGTGCTACAAGTAAACGATGGATATACAAGGGGCCCATAATGACATTCCTGAACAGTCTGTGAAAAAGATATTGATTGGCAGTTGGAAAGGGGAACACAGAAGTATCAAACACACAGAGGTCGCAATATGACTAGAGTGTTGTGATGTTTGTGTGTTAAAATATTCTGTGCATCTTGCTATTCCTAGTGGGGATGTGTTTAGTGCACGGCGCACTGAGTCGTTTTCCCCAGGTGCGAGTATACTAGACGCGAAATAGAAAACGGCCGTTGAGCAGAGAGACCGAATATTTATTACTCGAAATATACGAAAGGTCTCTTATAGCGCTAGAAATGGCACCGACACGTAAATTAACTAGGGAGGCTAGAGACCGGCCGTCGACGAGCGATTAAACCGGAAGAGTTGTGGCAAACGTGTGCATTCGGGTTCGCACAGCAGTCACATGGCATGTAGACAAACAATCGGACAACATGCATCATGCGGACTTTCTTAATAGCGTAGGTACAATATGCAACTATGAGTTTTGGAACTATTTTACACATCATATCGCAGACAGGCCAGTAAAATCTCCAGGTCGCTGCATGTGCTTCACACACTGTGAGCGCTTCGATACTCTATTAAGACTGCATGTAAATTAACTACTGTTGTGTTTGTTTGATCTGATGTCCATTCAGTATGGCTCGTTAACTGATTCTGAACTGGTATAAGATTCACGTTGTAGTCTCCAAAGTATGTGAAACAGTTGGTTGCCTTCACAAATTTCAGCATATCAGTGACAGGACAGGACAGTAACAGTACCAACCAACAACAACCATGGACATATATGTGGATATATATATATATATAGTGAGATGGCGATAAAAAACGAAACGATGAATTAGGATGGGGATTGTGGTGAAAATCTCGATTAACCGTTTATCCAAACCCCGACACAATAGGAGATCTAACAAGAGACCAATCCAAACGTCGTGCTGAAGATACTAAATCAGGATGGGACAAACAGTCTTAGTGTTACGCCTTCTATTATTCGCTTGTTTTTTTGTTCCGTATTGCACCAATTACCGTACAGTTTATGACTTTGTATGTGTCAATATGAACAGTCAATGAGTGACTATGATTTCTTCAATGCTGTACATCCATATACTGTACATCCATATATTCGGCTTCTTGTCTCATGAATATGAACTACTTAGTGCAACTAGTACGAGGTCTTCTCATTATTATTTGCGTGGGAGGTTTCAATCCGAGTACGATTTATAAGGTTATTCGAAGTCCCTAAGTCTGTATATTACGGGGATACAGTGCAAATCTCTTAGGTGCATGGGATTTTCTATATATAGGGCAGGTTTCAGACGGCTAGTCACGACCACTTCATCAAAACTTACGGAAAGTCAAGTAATGTGCTGTATTATAAACATGAGTGTCGATTCGCGATTGATCCGATGACCTGTGGCCAATATGTCTGGCGATAGACGAAGCCAGAATGTTGCGAAATAATTAGTCTCCTCAGTCACGTTCTAAACTCATCTGGGCAATGTTCCTTCATTATAGATTTCACTCACCTGTCGGTTCTGTCGACGTAACTTTCACCGTAGTTAGACACAATCTAATAAATACAGTTTGAGTTGGTGTCAATAGGTTGCTCCCTCTTTACTGAAGGTCACGGTGGTTTGTAAATTCGGCCAATCATCACGATTTTAACCATATTTCAGGGTCGCCTAATCGATGTCACGAAACGTTTTATGATTTGAAGTGAAGTGTTACCTTTGAACGTTAGTTATTGTCGGCTGTGGGAACTTTTCTTTTGCTGTACTTGTGTCGGCTGATAAATCTCAACGGATATTCATTATCCTGCAACGCGGTCGTTAGTAATCGAATCCCCCTGACTAAACATGCTAATGAATACATACGTCTAGCACGTAGAAAATGTCCCGATTAACGCTTGCTTGTAGAATGTGTGTACGGATCAGTCCAGTTTGGTTTTTAATGTACATAACAAAGAAGTGTGTATTGCCATGATTCTGCACAGAATGTCCGTTTTAAATGTGTTGATGTCAGACTCTTTTTATGACCAATCTATTGTGTTTTATACTTTCTGGTTTTCAACATTCAGCAAACCTCATATGTCTTAAGGTGTCTGCAGATATGTGTGTAGTTCTGTTTTCGTTTGGGCGCACAGAAGAATTTGAGGCAGGTTATCCACAACAATTAGCGAAAGCTATGTCATGCAATACACATGCAGTATGCGGCTTCAAACTTTAGTGTAGCCGTGTCACAGTAATCGTCACACAGTTATCTGTGTCGTTTACACCGCCAGAAATACTAGTGTTTGAGCTCCTATACGAATTCGCAGTATTACTCTATATCCCCAACTACTATCAACTTACAGACTTTTTGTACTAAACAGGCTCATCTGTTATCCGCCTTAATCAACTGCAAGTTGGGTATATCTGTTCTTGTATGATCGAATCATCATCCAGAATTTAAGGTTGGCAGGTGATCGATTTCCAGTTCTAGTACTTTCGTATGTAATTTGAGCTCCCCATCGACTTTGTTGACTTAGACATGATTTTCTTGTACCGCTCCACTGGCTGACCCATAAAACTCTAGTTCTGGTAACCAAAGTCACCCAGTAGCCAACTGGAGATTTGGAATCAAGACACAAAGCAAATATTGTTGTGGCCCGTCTCATTTCATTTTCAGATTGTGAGTCCAGCCTACGAGGTTCATATGCAGTTTAGTTCCTGGATCATCACACCAGGATATAGATGATCGTGTCCTTAAAGACCCTAGTGCTTCGTATCGGTGTAAACAATACCAAGTACCATCAATAGGGTGCAAACTACTATGTAGATAATGTGTGTTGTCTGGCGTAACGCAATATTTGTAGGGGAATGCCACAGCCAATCGATAACTAACACCCTCTTTGGTATGTCCACTTCGATCTGGTCTCTTAAGTTTTTCTATTGTTCGACCAGATTTTCACAACTTAATCTTCTAACCTCCTATCAGCGACCGTTCTCAAGTTCACAGTTTTCCTCTGATAGAGTCCAATTACAGCAGAAGTTTGATTAGTCTGACAAGTTAGGCAATCAGTCATTCACCGAGACCAGGTAACATCATCTCTGCGCAGGTGTTTGAGCGTTTTTCCAGAACAACTGTATAATGTTTAACAGATACCGTATGTTTCAGTTAGCATAAAATCACTCAGGTGTGCATTTCATTAACCTTGGTCTTTTCTGTCCTAGTCTTTTCGTTCTGGAGTTTCTTTCTGTCAAGCAAAGGAATAAACCTTTTGGCAATGTAACTATGTGATCCAAGGAAACAATTTTTGACAGCCTATCACATACGGATACAGTAGTAGAATAATCGATCTTCATAACAAGAAGAACCATAACGTTGGACTTTGTAAACAATCTATAGCTTGGAATCGTTTGTTATAAGTAGTCTGAGGAGAATTGGGACTAGGTTTTTTTAGACGCCAAGACTCAGTATCGGAAGGCATCGATAAATCTAATAACTGGCCGTTAAAATTTTCAAACGAAATTTCTCAATCTGATTGTTCAACTTTGTCTCCTGGGTGATAGAATGTTAAATCAATGTATCAAATTTCATTCAAGGATCTGCTTAACGATACCACGCGAAAAGTACAAATTTATCAACAAATCGGTGAAATGATAAACAAGAAATGAACAATCCGGTTATGTTACCCAATTAACAAATATCGAGTCACACCACTCTACCGATATCACCTAATCAAGGACATATCGACCGATGAATGAATTGTATTTGAATCGTATATTCAGCAAATAGCAGATAGGTCAACAGAAGAGAATATACCTGTCTATTTTTCAGTGTCAAGAAGATGCATCTTAATCCCGGATACACCCTAAGGAATGTGAGTAGATAGCTACTGGAAGACAACTGGGCTGGTTCAATGCCGACTGAGGCAGGTCAAATCTATTAAAGCTCATGTATTTGTTCACGTTACATCCTTATAATCATTTTATTTTCTACTCCTTCTGATTCTTCGAAGACAGCAGTGACTCTCTCCCTCTCTCTTTTGCTTAACTACCGTGCATCCATAAAGGGAGAAAAAGAAGCAAACGTTAACCAAGAACGAAAAACGGAAAATGAGAGTACCTACCTAGCAAACGAATGCTCCTATACTCAAAAACCTTCCATAACAAGTTGTCTACACTCTGTAAACAAGCATGCAAGCTATCATTGGAGTAAGGTATCATAATCAAGACACCATCCTCACGTCTCTTATTGTCCCACGTCGATAGGCGTGCTTACTTCACAGGCAATTCGGTCAAACAACGACAACATTCATGCTACTGAGCCTCACTTAAACTTTCCAGCCACCTGCTCTGTAATTCACGAGACCCCCCACTACGCAGACTAACCTGGCCCGAAATGTCCAACCCCGGCATTTTTATACGCCTGGTCATGGTCTTCCCACACCGCACCTTATGCCAATCGGCCGCAACATCGGCATGGGGTGTTTGGTGCGTGTGTGTGGCGGTAGTGGGGAAGCGGCTATTTGACATCCCTAGTACATGGTCTGACAATACCCATGTCTGTGCGAACTTGAGAACTAAACAGAAGAACTCGCTTGACACTCATTACCTACTACCTGCTTCCTAACCTCTTCTTTGCTTACCTGATGCATGCAATCGAACGCAGGCATCCCCGGTCGACTGTTTAAAAATAGTTCACGTCCTCCATCCTGAGCGGCCGAGTTTCGGAGTAGTCATAACTTAACATAGCCCTTCACAATGGCCTTGTATACGTTATTCTTAAATCCCAAAGAATTGCTTCTCTTTCGCTAGAGATGTTTCGGGTTAGCGAATATTGCTTAGCCTTGTGGGGCACGAGTTACTGTTCCATTCCTTATATCTCCGGTGCTCCTGATGCAACTTCCAAAGTACACAGACTGGTTACCAACCTGTATTACTTCATCAGTTAACGTTGAGTCTACTTTACAACAACGGTCGTGCAGAGGCACTTTGCATTTTCAGACGACAAAGCGCATTCCGAAATGGTTGGCAGAGTGTGAAATAACGTCTTGCGTTATTTGTTTTGTATTAAAGTTGTCAAACAACGTCCCTTTGTCATCAGCACAATCAAGTTCGGTCAGTCTACCATCGCCAGTGGTTTATGATTGCTGCAGATAGTTCCTCACTACTTCACCTACTGCAAAATCAAACAAAGTGGCGAACATTCCAGATTGCTGATCAATACTCTAAAATACTGTCTAATAGGTTTATTGGGATCGATGATTTCTAACCATCTCGGATGTCCTAATTGCGGAGTCATCGACTCGAGTAAACAGGATTGGTACTGTCTCCTATCGAGCCACCGTGCGACTTGATCCACACACACAGTCAAAAGTGGTTAGGCGTTCAGCTACGGTAATTTGGTCGTGCTTGATATGAGATCAGCGGCGTAGTGGTCAACACAATTACCTCATGAACGCGTGACCGAAATTCTAATTCCGGCCCTGACAAGAATATGCACTACTGACGTGCTGTAAGGGATGGGAAACCCCAATCTATTGACTCTTTTTGAGCGAAGTTGGCTGAAAAGTCTATCTGAAAACGAAGGCTGAGATCAAGTTCGAGTGATGTTCAACTTGAAATTAGATAGCCTTGACATACGCTCCTATGGATTCGAAAACTGTCATACAGTTCACCGTAGACCTTAACGTTGGCTGAATTATTGGGATAAAGCGTCGACGGTGTTCATACACTTGTTTCGTACGCCCTTGCGCTTAAGCGACTTTTAAAGTATAGATCGATTCGCCCGGTCAAACGCACCTTTACCGTTTGTGGTTACACGGATCGCTTACGATAGACAAAATATGAACACTGCCCAGACCGATATGGAATACAAAAGCTCCTATACTGTTACTGTCTAACAGTTTATTGATGAGTAGTAGGGGATTTTGGTTTTTATATAGACTGAACATCACCAACAATTGATCGCAGCTGTCGCATTCCCATAGACTTTCCAGTCGGCCCCTTTCGAACAGCAGAAGCACTAGACTCGGGTTTCGCTCTCATTAGCACAGCTCGTCAGAAGTGCATGTCATTGCCACTGCCTGGACTAGAACTCCGGACACTTTGTTCTTGAGGCAACCTTGTTTACCACTACGCCACTGACCTCACATTAGATACGACCGAATTATCATATGTGAACGCTCAAACGCTTTCGCTTGTGAGTAATGATCAGGTTGCCCGATCGCCTCGATAGGAGACACAATTACTGTCTGCTAACTGTTTGTTAACAGTGTTGAAAATCTAGAACCTGTTAGTTAGCCACAAAATACAGTTTAACAAAAGCAACTGTGATCGTGAACTTCGCAAAAGAAATTATATATCTGTGTTGTTTAATATTTACAAACGTCTCAATGGTAAAGGCGATTGGGTTTCCATTTGATTAATCTGGAAAACAGCATAGTAATATCGGACTGCTTATAAGTGGATTTCAGGAATTATAAATGTTTCGCATTTGTAGCATTTACTTTCCGTTCAACAGTGAACTTCATAGCCAAATTGATAGCGTTGCTGTGAGCCCACCAATAGTCCGGTAGTCCGGTTGCTTACTGACCTATTCATGTTCCCGCTAGAGAGTGGTAAGTTGAATGTTGTTATTAAAGAAACTGGGTATTAGCGCAGATATATTGATGAAATTTTCCGCACATTTAATTGAATAGAAGACACAGAGAAGTTGTCGACAATTTTCTTTAAGGTAAGTACGTGCTGGACAAAGAAACCAGTGAGCATACGTCATCTCCGGAAGTGGCATTGATGCGTAGAACGGAGAAATGAGTCGAGCACTTAGTTTAATTAAAAACTGCACTTCCTCAGTCACTTTTCCATCAGTAAAAGAAGTGGTATTACGTGCTGTATTGTTAACAGAACGGATCAACAAAAAGAATGTGCTCGATAGAGGCAGAATTAACAGGGTACTAGGGGAACCGTCAATACTAACTTTCATCCTGAAAATTTTTCGGACGCCAGTGCGCAGGAGAAACAAACACGATTCTTGATGGACATTAGCAACAAGAAAGGTCTACATTGCAGATGTGCTCTTCTCTTGAGCACAGTGACTGATGATGATGAATGTGGTCAGAATGGTTCACTACGTAACAAAGTTTGGTTACGAAACTCCGCACAAAATGGCTAAAAATGCTGCATCATCTTCAATGTATTCTTTTTATTGGTTCTTTGGTTAATCATGCATTGGTCGTGCCCTCTGACTTTTATGATGAAATATTCAGAAACACTCTCCAGCTTTGCACATCAGTTTATCCACATTGACACAGGGTATCACTGAATATTCCCTACCACTGACACGGTAAAAGGAAGTCCTACAAATGGGTAACTCTACTGTTATCGTCCTCTCCTGGTATTCGACTGCTAGCCATCTATCGTAACTAAGCTGTAACTGTAATGGCGATCCAATGAGAGATGGGGCATTCCAAACGCCGGATCATGCAGACAATGAATATTTACTAGAAGGCCGTCCAGTCGTGGATCATACGGTAAAAACGGTATGAGTTAAAGCTGGATTTTTGAACGTGGATGCCTGAAACATTGCAACCAGTGCAATGCAGTACAAGTTCTGAGAACCGTAATGATGAATCCGATTATCTCTGGGGCGATGATTCACAAACTTTAACCGTTTTCAGCTTCTCCGTGCGCATCACGACAAGCATAATACTAATGCGATCATTGAACGTAAGCTGTCTTGTTGATGATGCCTTATTTTTGCTTACAGCTGGCTTATTTGTTTGCAATGTATGGGCACCTTGATGTTGTATGTTTGAATATAAACGTATCTATTTTTAGTAGTTAGGCCCCCTTCCCTTTTTTTTCTTCTTCTCTTCTTTTTCTTTGTGGTTGTGTGGCAGTTAAGCAAAAGTGTGAATCATTGATGTATTGCTGTCTATGATGACAGTGATGATGATTACTTTTTGTCGAATTTTTTTGAGACGGAAAAGCCCAAGTTATCCACGAGTTCCTGTAGGTGACATACTCGGAGGTGATGTAAAGTTGTTTTGGTTGTCTTGTCAGGGCTCACTCTGATGCATGTCGGTAGAAAGCACCGGGTTTGTTGTGCAAAGACCCACTAACTCAGTGGGGAGCTAACGTATTCTACCGTTCACATTGATGGGTGTTCCACACGTCCATTGCGATCACTGCGAATAATTAGGGGAAGCTAATTTACAGTGTTTTAAACACAGACCATTGATTAAAACGTTGAATCGCAGTACTTGTCCTGAGTCATTGAGATCAGATGTTAATCATCATCGGATGGTAACGATAAAGGTCACTGTACGATGGCGATCGAACGTTTCAAACTTAAACATGAAATTCACCGTTTTCTCTGTGAAGCTCGCCCGCCAGACCCCAGATCTGAAGCGACTTGGATCGTGCAGACGAAAAACAAGAGTTACCGTTTGACTCCGGTAAGCTCAATGGGGCTTGAAGTGACTTTGAGAGATACCCTTATCAGTCGTACCAGCATAGAGATAGAAGGTGCGTCAGGGTATGCGGTTGAGATAATTAGGACGTAAGATGGTAGTGTGAGTTACGGAACCATAAGTATACTCTGGTTGACAAAAATGACAGCTATTTCCATCTGGGACTTATTCTGCGTGAAAGTAGTTTTTACCACTATGTTTATTTTCGTTATGCAAGTCATTTTACTACTACACATTTTCATCAGACTGGAGATAGAAAGGTGTGCTTGAAGTCCTAAAATGCACCGCACATTCACACCCAAAGTGCTCAGCCAATGACTGGATTCCTTACGGGCTGATGGCATTTGTAGGTAGCATCGATTTCTACACCAAACGACAAGTTATATTTTTATGCACGCGATCTGGTGAACTGTCCTGACGTGAAGTTAGTATGAAACAACTGGAAAAGATAGAAACCTGGCGGTAGACAGTATACCAGAACCGTGTTCGAACTGATAGTTGAATAGATAAACAGACAATACAAGTAGTCATACAACTTGTAATATAAAACTGGTAGGTTTAATTGAACATGGAATCACCAGCCCATTTCGGAACGCGATGGCATTACTAATTTAGCAGTGTACAGCCCTCCCACCTGAACAGGCGGTACACTGCAGTCTGGAAAATTGTCAGCCCTCTAACCAATGTCCAATTGAAATTGCACTGAAAACAATGAGAGAATTGTCCCCGAATGTGATCGAACTTATATTCTAAAAATGTAAATTCATCAGCAACTCATAAAATTCTGTAGTTGGAACGATGTTTGGAAGTGTCAGCTTATTAGGCTGCTAACTCGGACGTTGGTTTGATTTTTATGGTGACTCGTAAGTTACGCATGCAGCATGACAGATCACTGTATAGCAGGTGGCTTAAACGTTCCACTGAATCATTGAGGCGTCACAAAGATTAGTAAACAGAAGAAACTATTCGATTCATCATGTTTGTTGGCACAAGTACTTGTATGCACTGCACAGATAATCTATATGACTGACTTCACTGACGCAACTGCGAAATGGTTTACGTGTCCGTTTCAATCTAGAAGGGGTGGAAGACGATGTATGGTATCCTCTAGATAGATAATGGTTCCAGTTTATCTCCGGAGGGTCTCAACGACTAGTCAATCGACTGATCAGCTTGCAGTGACGTAGGAAAGTATGATATGGATGCAGCTGACAACGGTAATCGCCAACGAACAGTATGAGGCGGCCGGTATCTTACGAGTATCATAAACAAGTTTGAGAATGACGAGGAAAAATGCTTCTACCTTGCAGGAGTGGACGTCTATCAGGAAACCAACTTATATCTTTAGATTGCATGCACGGTTTCCGTATTCCTGTTGATCTCGGCTGTAATACTGATAGTATCCCGGTTACTGTACATCTACGACAGTTTGTAAAAATGACACACCATTGCATTGTCCAAGGTGCAATTCTACTCAGAAGACGGTGGGTCATAGTATTATATCTTGTCGACGGCTGTGTTTCATGAAGTATCGTGATCGAGCGGTTGGACATCTTGGCTTCTTGAACGATGGGAAACAACAGAATATATTGTAACTTTGGTGCCCGTTCTGTGAAACCAATTTGTTGAAACCTCATTAGCTACTGAAGCAGGCAAATGCCAGCCAACATGGAATAACCGGCACTACATCTCGACAAGCAAGGACAACGTTGTTCGTGTAGGTAAGATTGAGTTCAGAATGCGCAGAAAGCGGATGAATTATCAAACCGCAGCAAGAGCTGGACTTCACATGTACCCCGGTTGAAGAGTCGCCGTGGTAACCAGTTTAGTGAAGCCATATCGAGTATACATAACTGCATTAGGAAACTTAGGCGTGTGACCAAGCATAGACAATGAAGTAATTATGAGACTAGTCAATCAGGCAACAAGAATCCCAACGCGGTCTCAGGTCACGTGACAATAAATATTCATAGGAAATGTAGACGTGGATACAACAGTCAGTAAGAGCTTTATTTCATCAACTTTCCAAGGTGAAAGTTTTGTGCTGATTGAGTGAATACGGCCTGGTTCATGATCAACTCGAATGTGTTTGTTTGTTAGTATGAACCTAAAGTCATAAAATGGTGGGTTCCTTATTGTTTCCTTGTTGAGAACCTGTTGTAATCCCTCGAGAGAATACGCTGGTTCATCCTCGATATAATATTGCGCTTGACAATAATCGAATTATCTTGCTGGTAAAAATTAACATGAAAAATCTCGATCCCGAAAATACCGTGACTGTCCCCCTAATTTGATCTCAAGACAAACCAAAAGAGGCGTGCAGAAAACAACTTTGTTCCGCCCAAAAACGTGTGCGACAATGAGGAAATTAAACGGTATTTATGTAGTGCATAGTGATCTAAAAACATTCTCGAATCAGAAAATAGAAGGATAGTTATCGAAAAAAATACTTTAGGGTCACTAAACCACCAGTGAGCATAGCAGAATAAAGATCGGACGGGTAAAAAACCAACCAAGGTTACCTGTCGACCGTATTGGACAGTTCTGCTCATTCTGATGGGATTAATTGTTTTTCTCGAGGACGGAGGTGGTTTTGGACGGGAAACAAAGGACTCTCTTACAGAACCCATTCGATCTCACATGCTCGAAAGATGTTAAGTGTCCGATAGATCACATGTTTTCAGTTTAGTGTTTGACAGAGTGACTGTTGTGTGTAGAAGGTGAGGAAGATTTGGATCCACTCAGTGCTTCCGGTGCGTAGGCGTTCCCGTCAATCTACCTGGTTTCTAAGTGGTTGGAAATCGAGAAATTAGAAAAAGTCATTCACTTCGTTCCTTTTAGTTACCTTATTTCAGTCACTTGAGTCTTCAAAGTAGATGAGATGTCGTCCACATATTGATTGCATTAAGCGGGCTTTGACGAGCTTTCATCCAACATAGATTCTCCTCTAACCATGAAGCGGATCCGTGACAATGCCGACTACTTGTCAAAGGATAAATGTCTGGAATTTGATCTTCAAAGTACACATGCACAAACGCAGTAACTTTAGTTACAGGGAAGAAAAAAAGAAGCATTGTTGTTTCGAAAGAAGCCACAAATATCATGAACTATTCGACGGAGATGGTTAATTATAAACAGACGCCGCAAGTCAAAAGTACACATCAACTAACCAGCTGGCCAGCTGGTGCTGTTGTGCGCTGCAGGTTGATATAACCAGCTGAAACAGGACATTAGGTTTGTGAGCTTTTAGCATTCTACACACGTAAAGCATGCGTACGTCTATAGGCCTGATCAACAAGAACAAGATCGACACAGATTATATCACCGGCTACCGGATGTTCTAACTTGTGGTTGACTTCCATCTATGTTGTATTTATTAAGATTGCTGTCCGACAAAACGTGTTAACGTCATCTAAAATTTCAAATGCTCTTTCGCATATTTCATATCATCCATCAAAACAACCTCGTACTAGATCCGAGCAACCGGAAGCCCATTCTCCAGTTTACGGACGCAATGGTTACTAAAGGTCACCACCACTATGTACCTTCAGAAACAATTTGTCATAGTGCTGAGGCTACGTTTGTGTAGACGAGAATCCTTACTAGAGCCACTATCGCTTTCGGCTGATTGACGTCATCAGGTGAGATGACACTAGTAGTGAATTCATCAGTTGGTTAATTAAACTGAGTTAATTAGAATGTGGTCTGAATTTGTGCTCTAGTCCAATATGTATACTTAACTTCAAAGTGTAATATGTCAACTAGCCATAACGTGGACCTGACCTCAGCCTTCATCATCATAGTACGCCACCACAAACCCCGGTTCATAAAATTTGCTGAAGCCATCACGATAAACCGGTTCAAACTTGTGTTGTGTGTACAACTACAATTATTTGTGAACCTGAGGTTGCCATGGTCCTTAGTCGCACTGAATGTCATTCAGATCACACGATTGGACGTTTTTGTTATTGTTGGTTTCTTTGTTCATACCCCCCAAGTACTGTAGATGTTAAATTGAAGGGTTCCCGTGCTATTGGTTATTTGGTACTGACGAGTCAATACGAAATGTTAGCATCTACCAGTGTTCGTCTTCTAACTGTTTTGTTCAAAATACTGAAAGGGTATAACTGTTTTAAAATGTAATATAACAAATAAACATTTGTAAAAATGTAGGTGTTATGCTCATTGCATTGAAGTGAAATGAAAAGGGGATCCCGTGTTGTGACATTCATTCATCCGTAATTATATTCTTTGATATTCAATACTTAGTTGTTGGATAAGTAGATTCCATCTATTTCGATTGTTTTACCTCTTGATTAAGGCTCTTTCTTCTCCATGGCTGCATGACAGTTAATCAATGGTGCGAACCGTCGATGCATTTCTGTCTATGATGATAATGAAGGTGAATATTGATTTCTGCTTCCTCGTCAATAGACTTTCTATCACAACTGTTATGGGTACCGTTAGAACGGTTGAAGACAGACGTTTGACGGACCAATGTTTATCATCCCTCTCTTTCTCTTGTATCGTTGGACTTGTACAGTATCTCCTTCTAACAACAACATTTTCGACGACAGCACAATGCTTCCTTAATATATGTGCTCCTTCTTGGAGAGAAAATGCGTTGCTTCTTTGAAACTTGATCAGTAGAGGTGTGTGTGTGAACAGGTCAACGCTACATCACTAGAATTGTCAAGATAGACATGCTCACATTGTTGAGAGTAGAGTCTCATACAGAATGTTTGGCATTTCACGGTGCCACATATCTTCTAAAAGAATGTATTTTACATATATAGTGATAAAGGCTGCACGTTCAGGTAACCCAAAATCATATCTGGTTGCCCTACAGATTAGAAAGTAGAAAAACCGAATGGCATCACGACATTAAGTGTTTACAGCCGTACGCTTGTAGGAGTGAATGCGGAATAGAATGCCTTTAAACTGTCCAGGTCTACACGAAAACCCCAGAAAGTTTGTTCGGTTTCAGAAACCTTCGTATAGCAAGACAGCGTTATAACCACTGTTTTATTCTGGCACGTGACCGAGTTAAGAAGAGTTATACGAAAAAACTGAATGTACTCTGAGGGTTACCGTTCACTTAAGTACTGTTCTAAGAAGCTTTTAAAAAAAGTGATTAAACTCGGTTTATGTATCTACGGTTTTCTCCCGAATGGTCTCAATGTAACTATCATTTCTGTCAATAGTTCTATTCACCCGGGTTCAAAAACCAAATCTGTGCTATTCCTACTCACTCACATATGAAATAGATCTTATTGAAAGAACATCGTTCTTAAATTACAACGCCCATCTAGTGGGCGCTGGCCGAACGTGGCTCACGGACTAAAACTACTGTTGACTAAACCTTAGTTGAGTTTGGACCTGGGCTTGGCTCGCGGAAGCAACGTGTGAAGATTGCTGACGAATGGACAACTATTTCTATAGTTCGTAATCAGGTCAACGTATTAGTGAGCCATAGCATTCTTTCTTGGGTAAAAAGACTACTTCGAACTACAAAAAGTGAGTTCGTGAAGATTCGTTTGATTATTTAAGCTATCTGATATGAAACATCTTATCTGTACTGTTCGGACAGAAGTGTTTCTTTTTGAGAGGTACATTCTGGGACGCATTGTACAGTTAAACCATTACTGGATGGTTTTGTCAATGATAGCGTTCACGATGACTTGTTCTTAAGTTACTGTCGTTATACTTCACTCTTTCTCATCTGTGCTCATACTCCGAATTACGATATAACCTTTTCTCCCGCTAGCGGCACCGCTGTCTAATACTTGTAGTTGCTCCAGTTCATCATCAGAGTTTTCTACCAATGTCACGTTGACATAAGTTATCAGTCCTTTAGGTTATTTGCAACGTGACTTATTGATAAGTGACGGAGCGAAAGCCGTCTTGTTACGTCATTGCTTATTGGATTAGTGGCGTAATGGGTTATGCCATGCAGGTTACATGAACATAAACGGAGTGAACCGAAATGGGTGGCCATCAATCAGCGCTGACTGCCATCTCGGGTGAGGTTTCGAAACTCTCGGCATGTCATACCTTGTATAGTCAGCTAGCTACTCCACCTCTACAGTGTATGAACTACACATTGGGTCTACTATAGCAATATGGATCACTTCTGTTGGGTCATTTCTTATTTTACGCAAATGGCTTAGCACGTGGTACTATTAGGAAGGTGAAGGTATGTATGTTTTAATCAATTGTATGCCGTGAGAGTGTGGCTTATAGCCAGGTGGCGATACAACAAAGGTTCACACGAATGGCAATACTGAGCCCAAATTCTGCGAACCAACAATGATGCCAATAAACAGAATAACGCCGGTTTCAAGGCTTGACTGTGGTAATTATTCCCTTGTCTTCTTGCATCGTTTTCGACTGTCTGTTCTATATTTTTAATCTAGTCCGTTTGTCTAGTGTTTTAGACCATAACTTCTCTTCTGTGGTTCCGTTTGAAAAGAAAAAGGGAGCTTGTTATAATATTTGTTCACAGTATATCAAAAAGACTGGCGACATTTGTACAAAACAGTGCCCATTTCTATCTATCATCTGCCTCTGAAGACAATAGACCACGCCGCCCTGGAAAACCAAATTTAGGAAGACATAAGTCTCGAGAAATCGCATTGAGGCCCCGGATTGTTCAGCTACCAAGGAAACAGCACAATATCTCTCGCAAGAGTTTTCCTCGAGAAACTTCTCATAAATTTTTTGTAACGAGCGTAGCACTGTCGCCAATGATTCACTCCGGTTTTCTGTCAGGTTTACTCTCTAGGTTTCTCTTTTCCCGATCATACTGGAGCTACAGATTGTCCGCCTGTCTATGACTAGGGAGTAATTTCTGCATGCATGTGCACCTACGCACCACATCCATACACTCTCCACAAACAGTTCGGTAGCCTATTCAAAATGCAAAAAAGTATACAAATAACACAAAACGAAGGTGAGATTAGTCTGGTAATGAGATCCCAGTCTGAAGCTATTCTGACCACACACGAATCTATCCCAAAACTCAGCGCGAATTTTATACGGTTTACGAGAATTCACAAAGTGACCAAGTTATCTCACAACCGTCATCCTTTGTTATGTCTACACTGTTCCCTTATTAATGCACCCTCACGTTTGCATGCTTGAGTGGTAGTGAACGACAATGTCTTTCCACTCTTTTCCTGAGTGTTAGACGTTTTCATTGCTTTATTCTGTTCATTAACATGTACTGTTTGGTACACATCACTCAATGTTACGTCAAACCCTGTAACCCATAAAAGGACATTTCAGACTGGAGTTAAGTCATAATGCATTAGTTAAGGCGTATCCGTCTTTTGGGCTGGAACTCGTGTTGTCATGGCTAGGATAAGGGAATAGAATCATTGGTTCATCGGTCGGCTATGGATCTCATGATGTCAAAAACCGAACTGATGGTGTGTTTTGAGCGGATCAGTCAAATTAGTGAGTTTCCGAAGTGTGAACTGTTAACTCAGCTCGGCGAACAGGCGTACTAACTCTGTAAGGTTATCGAGTAGGCACCAAACAAGACACCTAGAAAAGAACACCTGTCTGAATGATTAATGGTAATGAAATTAGTTACCTGTAAGAAGGGAAGCGAGAAAAGCCAATACATCCTGCCACTAATGTTCCATAGAGATTCATCCCTCAGTGAAAGCTCTATCTTGTGTTTTACAGTTTCGCCTGTTTTGTGCTCTCCGCTGATCAGATTAACAAGCACAGAGGCATTTTAGCTAGTTTTTTCTTAAGCGAAGCACACAGTTTTGCGTAGCTCAAGGATTGTTACGTTTGCTTCAGCACCATGCTGATGACTTCATCATTGTGTCTATCACCAGGACGAGCTGTTTATTTGGTCAGTCGGATTAAACAGGGACACATGATGGCATCGCCGTCTAGGAAGAGAACATGTTAATGCCAAACGAGCTACTTCAGACAGTTCTGATAAGCATGGAGCTATTTAATCACATCGCAACCATCAGTCGGTCAGAGGTAGTCAAACCACGCCCCGAACATCTTACTTGTGTTTGCCTAGTGCAATAGCGCACGCTGTGCTCAGGAAACGTGTTCATGTACTCGTGGCACAAGCGCATGCAAGCGTCCGCGTGTCTCATCTGTTTCTAAACTGTGGTGCATAGAATGAGTGGAAACCAGAGCCGAATAAAGCATCTCAGGGGCTGCCACTCCGTACGACCTGCTCAGTTAATCCGTAATCTAAACCTCGGCTTGATTAAGTACCCTGAAAATGGCGGAGAAAGTGGAATTACCTACTTCTGTAGAGGTTTGAGACCTACAAAGTAGGACAAAAGAAAAGAACACTTTCAAATTTCATTGATCCCCGTGTCACGGGTTTGTCACAAAACTCTGGGAAGAAGACGATCTTATTCGGGAAACAATTTGTTACACGAGTGTTTATTTAAATGTGCATATTCCCATCAGTATGTTTACAAGTAATAAATGATTGTTTCAAATTGAACACCACACATATGTGATTGCAGCCTCTGCTTTTTGGTGAAGCCTTCCAGCTGGTCCACTCCGTGAGAAAGCACTAGACTCGAGTTTTGCACTTATTAGACCTCACCCGTGGTGATTTTTTCTGTCAGAGACGGAATAACAAATGATCGTAAGTAACACTCAGTGAACAATAAGTTCCGCCGTCTGTCAATAACCACTGGGAAATACAATATAGAATGTGATATGTATCGGTTACGTGATACTGATTCCACTCCTCATCACTTACAGGTAATCAACACGCTTTTCTGGCCTAAGTCGTCACTGGTCATTTGGAGGGGTTGACCTGTCATCACCTATGCTTCTGATAACGGATTGGCTTTCGTATTCAAACATACTAAACCTGTCAACTTATTTAACCTCATACCTCAAGCCATGTTTACCAGTCGACTGAAGAATCAATGGTATGGCCTCGGACGGTATTTCTGAAAGATAACCGAAACCACCTCCATGAGGACGACCGGATGACGTAGGGAGGACTTAAGGAACCGATGAAGTGATGCTCAGTAAGCTAGACAACACTCGATAAAATTTATTTTTTGTGAACAACTGATCTGTTTAGGTCACTGCCGTTCCACGTCATGCGTTCTGACGTTCGACGGGGATTCCGCTGAGAGTCACCTAACCGTTCCTTCTTATTTTCGAAATTTTACTTCATGTGCATATTGTTCAAGTACGTTTTTGGGGCATTGCCTTACGTTAGGGTACATCACGTATGGGTTGTATATGAACTATACGAAGAGTCGTGCTTATTCAGCAACCTTACATCTAGCATGTTGTCGTGACGGGCTGCTGCTACAGACACTAGTGTGACGCACCTTAGTGATCGCCATCTACCTCTGCCCTCGATTAACCTGCAGTTTTACAGCGAAAGATCTGCTGAGTACTTTTTAATACTTCATTAGACAGATTAACACGATACAGGGCAATGATTTAATGGTAACCTGTACTATTCAGCTTTAGCTGGATTCACTTATCGGAAATTGGAAGTTCTCACTAAGAATTTTCATAACATTTCAGTCGATGGTAGAGTGTAGTTGGGTCGGTAAAAGTTCGTCCATCCACGCAATAAAGATTGTGTTTTATCTCATACGTAGCTCACAGTACAGTCTGTCGAGTTTGACCGGTGTTACTTTGGTCCAATTTCTCGGCCAACTCGAAGCTTGACTCACGAAGACGAATTAACTTGCAGTAAACCACAGATCGTTACCTAACTTCACTTCGCAGCCTCTCTGAATCCCTCAAATCAGCCAGTGAATCAATCAAAGCATGATAGGAAGAGAATGGTTAGAGGACACGAATTACGACGCGAATTTAGTTTGCATGGTCGCGCCAGTCATAAAGGCAGCTAGGATGAGAACAGGAATGGATGAAAATACGGATCGACCTGGATGGTCAGTGATATTCAAAACGAATCACCCGGCCAGCAAACGTTTAGTCGGCAGCAGACGACCGACCAATAAGTTTTCGGCATACTTACGAATTGTGGTCATTCATCGAAACCGTAAACAGTGATGAGAGACCAACATTGCGATTTGCAGCCGTTAAGTGCCACACGAAGCGGTGGTTCGTCCTTCCTGAGTGTCGTTCATTGCCTGGTGTGCTGATGACCGCTTTTGGATATACCCCTTCGCTTGTGCTTCAAAAATTCACTCTGTTCTGCCGATGTACCTGTTCTAGAAGCTGCGCGAAAATTGGTAGATACAGTAACTAGCAACTGACCGGAACATTTTTAAACGTAGGAACAAACAACTTAGTCGTATGCGAAAGTAAAACGAGTTTCCGAATCATTAATCATGCGTTCTAATTTCACAATAATTCTTTTGCTAAATGTGTACATCAAAATGTCGTCTCTGGAGGTGAGTTTGATACAAAATGGTTTGATATACACTTCCATAACCAAATTTTTCGGAGAAGAATGTTTGCCCAACCTTCTGGCAAAATATTTTTGGATATTTCTGACCGACCCTCAGTCGTATTCGATAACGGCTTCCGCATTCAGATAGACTTTAACGACCAGCCCCTTCAGAAGAGGGGCATACTTAAGATGACAAACAACTTTCAGTATAAACCAACAAAAAATATATGATGTTGCAGCACAATCAATAAAGTGAAGCAGTAATTTAGCAGGTCAATCAATAAAGCATGCACAAAAACATTGATAGTTTTGAGATTAGCAGCCAGAAAGGTCGAATGATCATTTTCACTACACGTCTTGATTCATCAGTTTTCGTTCACAATGGAAATATCTTGGACAAGTGTCAATCAAAATATCCATCACACTTAAATCAAGTGTGCCTATTACCAAACATAAACTACGATGTATATGTTCCACTTGTAAGAAGAGGCTTGGGGAGACTCAACATCGTTAGATAACATAAAATTGCAAATGAAGATGAGGCGAATAATTCATATTACTGGTGAGTAGTAGGAGGGTTTGGATTTATATGAGTTGAAAATCATTCACAACTGACCACAGCCGTCGTGCTCCCATAGATTTTTAGTCAGCCTGTCGAAAAGAAGTACCAGGCGCTAGTTTCACTTTTGTTAGAGCTTGCCAGTAGTGAATATCCTTACGTCAAAATTTCACATCGTTGAAATCGAGCAGCGCACATCCTTTTCTCTGAACAAATGCCGCCTGTACCACACATAGAGTACAACAGGCTTTTCGGATACTTTTACCAAACTCTGTTCAAAACGTTGTCTGATTTTGCGCAACTGTATGTATACGATCTAACTGTCCGCATAAATATTCGCTTAACTTGTCCAGGTATTCAAGTTGGTCATATGGAGCAGGTCTTGCAATCGTATGGGAGAACATTTTTCTCTGTACAAGTAATCAACCATTGTGCGGTCAACCCCAAACTTAGTTCAGCTATAAACTGAAATCACGCCAGGCTTTTTTCTTCTTTGTTTGTCTCCTTTAAGTAAGGGATTCCATTTTAATCGTAGGGGAAACGTTCCCAGTTAAGATCTTTCGGTTTGATAAAGTACAGTAAGGTAGGCTTCTAGGAGATGTTAGTCGAACACACGTCATTTCAGTGATCTGGCTTGCATATATTTTGCTAATGCGGCATGATTCTCCAGCGTCGGAAAGTATCGAACACACGTTACACTCATAAATGGTGCAGTCTTCATTCTTTTCGTTTCGGTGACTTCTGTCATGGAAAACAGAAGTACAGTTCTATTTAACTGAAGCGATTCCGAAGCAGCATGTCTCGGGCCAACTGTATTCAGAGTAACCACTACACAGGAGGTCCAGTAAATGGTAACGTCCATAAATTCCATGGGCGCACTGCAGGCGAACACATGTATCTCGTAGTGGTAGTTGAGTTCACGGTGGTCAGAATGACGTCTGACGGTACATTACATGAGACTAGTGGCAAACGGTGTGAAGGCATGTACACAATGAGTTTGTTAAAGTTATTTTTTCTTTCAAGACCGCAGATCATACAAAGCATAGCCCTAATTTTCACACGCATTTTTTCCGGTTGCTACCCTAGTTTCCAGTCTAAGTCAGAAAAAAGCATGCGACCCGGAGGCGACGGGAATTTCCCACTGGGGTTCATATCTCATGGTCTAAACCGCATAGGTACACTTAGGTCAACTATCCAAGTTGTGATTGCTGCAATGACTGTCAACAGGAGTCGGGGATCGAACGTTGATACAGTCCAAGATCGATTCACGTGAATTCTGCAAGTGGCGGGGCTGATCACGTGCACCATGGTGGAAGCACACACGAGACAGCGTCGCCATTGTTAGGGCCGAGGCATGCGGCTCTATCTCCTTCGCGTAAGCTTCGTCTCGCTCACTTACCTATGCCAGGACAAAGCAACGCAATTAGTATAACCCAGAAAGATGAAAATGGATCATTTTGACCGGTTGGCCATTCTCCAGGGTGCAAACAGATATAGCGTGCTTTCGTGTGTGAACTAAGGCAGTCAATTACGTTGGCCTAATTCCATCAGGAAAGGTCCCTGAAATGTGGAGCTTGGACAGTTACAGAAAAAAGTGCTGGAAGCTTAAAAGGTAAAGCAACCCAAAAGAACTACTTGGTCAATCTCGTGTTAGGTGCAGTAACCCAGTCACGCGCCCACAAAAATGCACAACAACGCTCTTGTAAATACGCGCGTGTACAATCAGAAATTGTCCTTGTGACGAAGCACATTCACAAATTGATGTAGAAACTCAAAGCATTTGGACTTCCAGCTATCAGAACCATCACACACATATTCATAGTGCGAATCATGCAAAAATCCTGCGATGGTTTGACGGAAACTGTTCTGCAAAATGATGAATTGGACGACGTACAAACGTTTGCACTGTTATACACCGAGTCGTCCTAAATAAATCGGTCCACTATTTACCGAAATTACGGCTAAGAAACGGATCATAGAATAACTGTATTCGTGCACGTGAGTATACAGAAGCCTGTGTGTAGATCTTTTCATGAGTTTGGAAAGATATTGAAATAATTCTGGGATATGAAGGTGACTGTTATCCTTCAGGAATTTTTCAGCAATCTGCTTGCATGTCATTAGTGGGATTCGGCGAAGATACTGGCTCGTAATTCTGTCGCTTCGGACCACGAATATTGTGTGTCTGTTCAAACGTTTGTAACTAGTCTGTGAAAGGGAACTGCGTAACATATGGGGTATTTTGTAAAGGAAAGCTAATACTGAAATGAGGCAACCAGCGGTACATAATGTAGCGGTAGCATAATGTAACTCACAATATTTTATCTGACAAACATCTGGGAATGGATGAGCTTTGAGTATGTACATCCAGGTTGTGATCGATGAGGTACTGATGAAAACTGTCGTTAACAAGTGACAACAAAACAGTTTAGCGACTCGTAGATTCCATAGACAGGTTATGAGCACTTGACAACCTGTTTAAACAAGCATGCTTTGTTGATATAATATCAGATATCCGCCAACCTGCAAAACACTTCAGTCCATCCACGATATTTTACATAAGTGCTCTAAAACTAAAACTGGGCAGAGAATAGCTATACTGGGAGCGCTAGGGTTAGTTGGCAGACCAGAAAGTACATTCTTGTGGAAGCTGCTGACCATTGCACAAACAATTAATGAACAAGTCTCCTTTGTCTTCCAAGTTACAAAGGATTCGGAACCGGCGCGTAAGTGGTTGTGATAAGTGCTATAGGAGGTAGCAACTTTTGCAGTTCGCTTGATGAGCAAATCACCACTAAATCAAGTCCGGTAATGAAGCGAAACAATACAAAAAGCGTAATGTGATGAACTGGAATACTAACTGTCACTGTTAAACTGATACAAAACCACAATGGAACTTGGATTAATAATTGCCGTGACTAATCACCATTATAAGATGAAAAGAATTTTAACAGAGATGGCAGGTTTTGCAAAGGGCTTACAGTGCACACTGTTGAATAAGAACTGGGTACAGATAGCTGGTATCGACCAGTTGGCTCGGACCAGACTTGTTGCATTTGTGGGTTTGCACTGGATGAGTATCCACTGAACAAATATGAACAAAGTTATGTTATTCTAAATACTGCCTACTTCATGAGATCAATCGAAAACTTGACCTATGCTGATCATCAGTCACTCAAACAGTCCAGTTCTAACAAGTTCGTCTTAGTAAGTGGGTGTAATGTGGAAAACTTCATATTTGGCAACTGAAAGGTGAATCAACCAACTATCGTACGGACATTCTCACAAAAAAGATGACCATTAGATCCATACATGAATTGCTATCTGGTCAACTGGAATAAGCGATTTGGTCTTTCTGATCACATCGCCAATAATCTGGTTCCTAAGGTCTTATCACAAGAAAACGTATTCCCAATTAGGTTATTTCAAATTGGCCGGATATTTAGGAATGCTAGTGCCCTGACCGACCGACTAGGCTCATTAGTGCAGTATTGAAAATCTTACGACGAAACCACACAGTTCTTGTCATAATGAGTTTGTTCACATCTTGTCCAGCTGTATGCGGTACTCGGGATATGGTGTCTACCTAACCGGAGCTGAAACGATCTCCGTAGCTTTAAGTTCGAGTACTGTGAATCCAGAACTGAGTGATATTTACTGAAGATAATCTAGATGGCTGAAGTCAGGAAACAGATAGAAATGGTCTGATCAGTTTAGTGCAAGCTGACCGACCATGACAATTTATTTCTCTCACGCGTATATCTATGCCCGTGTGGTCAGAGCTCTGAGGAGACACGAATAAATGCTATATATGAAGATTCGCGCTATATATAATGGCTTAACAAATAGTACAACATAGCTACGGCTTGCACAAAGGAATATCTGTTTATATGTTCGTCAGAATGAAGTACACCCACCTTCATTCTTACCAAAATTTGTCTGTTTTTACCGTCGTTTGGCTGTCAGTCTTACTGTAGCAAACTTCGTGCTCGGTTTCCCCAGCCTATTCTGAGAGTTTCACGCAGCTAAGCTCTGTAAATGTTCAGATCATTCATGTAGATTGAACATCACCCACAATTGATCGCAGCTGTTGCATTCCCATAGACTTCCCATCGCCATTGCCGGAACTTGAACCACGGACATGCTGTTCATGAGGCAACCGTGTTTACCACTGCGCCATTGACCTCACATTAGGCACGACTGAATTGTCATATGTGAACGCTTAACCACTTTCGCTTGTGAGTAATGATCAGGTCGCCTGATCGCCTCGAGAGGAGACACAGTTACTGTCTGTTAACTCCAATCGATGACCCCTCAACCAGGACTTCTCTCCAAGTTAAAATCACAGAAAATCATTGACTTGTTGAGCGGTATTTGATTACTGATCAGTAGTAGGGGATTTTGATTTTCATGAACAGCATGTCCGTGGTTCAAGTCCCGGCAGTGGCGATGATATGCACTACTGACGAGCTCTAATGAGAGCGAAACTCGAGTCTAGTGCTTCTTTTCGAAATGGGCCGACTGGGAAGTCTATGGGAATGCGACAGCTGCGATTAGTTGTGGGTGATGTTCAATCTATATGAAAATCACAATCCCCTACTACTGTTCAGATCATTGTTTACGAGCAGATATAAGTGGGATACTAATCACATTTGATCTCTGCCTCCTTAGTTGAGTGGATTGTTCAACCAGCTCCCCCACCAGGAAAAAAATACGGAACTGGAGTTCATTGTTGTGTGAGCTCAATAGAAGTCTGTATCATGACTGCTACAAGGAATCGAATTACGATATGTGTGACAGTGCCACCATTATGCCACTAACCTCACATTAGGCTACGGCAAATTATCACATCTAAGCGTTCCGCCACGTTCACCTGTGAACAGTAGGATCGCTGAAGAAAGAATAATGTCTGTCCTGTTCGTTCCAATCGATGAATCATACATGTAACTTCCCTGTTCATTTAAACTTACGGAATGCAGTGATCTTGATCAACTGTATATTAGTTGCGGGTAGGCGCTTGTTTGATTCGGTTGATATAACCGGAACGTCACGAACGTTTGAAAGACGCCTCCCCAGTCAGATTTGTAGTGAACCTACAATAGATACTACGTAGTAATAGTGTTCTCCCTCGTTTAGCTGCCTTTATGTGATTCAACTTTTGGAATTTAACTATCAGTAACTGTGTTCTTACTTACAGACTTTGTTGAATCGGTAATCCACACAAGGCAGTGGAAAGGAAATTTTCATGTGAACTTTAGTTAATATCTTTGTATTAAGTTTGTTGCAATGTGGTTCGATGTTTGGCCACCTCTAATAACCCGCTTATTTATGTCTGTCTGATGGATCAATTTCTGCACTCTTCACAAGCACGAAGGGACAGTAACCATTATATTCTGTTTTGTTGGCGGACTTGAAAACCTCCATAATGAACTAAAGGTAATTTTATAATTTGGTGATATCTTTCAATGTTGCTCTATATTAGTTAGTGTCGTTTGTTTTTCTGGGCTGTTTAGATGGTTACCAACCATCGACGGTCAATCCACTGCCAAAATCGTTGACCGACTCATAGTTGAAGTGGGATACATTAAATTCATTCTGTTCTACAACACTTCTGTTTATGTTCGGAAGATGTTTTTCAGTTTGCAGAATTTCTGGTGATGCGTAACTCGACTAAAACAAACAAACACCATCGTAATCGACTTAGCAGAAGAGTGAAGACATGTAGCGTGATGTTAGCATTTCGATTCATTCTCATCGATATGTAACGTAAAACAACAAGGTTTATGCAACCTGTGCGCAGAAACACGCGAACAGACCAGCTAAATAGTCCCAATCTTTCGCACACCAGTGTTGCAATCAGTTTCAGAGAAGAGAGATTAATTGCAGCAGCGCTCCATATGCACACAAAACTGGCCGATTCTGTCCCATTAGCAATGATGATATAACAACATTGTGAAAGGCCTGACCAGGCCAGGTTGCTAGAACATGTTAGATGATCGATGAAATCGGGTTCCTCAAGCTTATCATGTCATTTCTTAATATGTACGATGTTGAAGAATGAAACCGTAGACTTCAAAGTCCTTTTTTTACTTCTATAACTGAATTTCTTCCCTCAGCTGACATTTCCTTCCTTATTGGACACAAACCTGTGTATAATGAAGTGATGCAACTTACAGTGATAAACGTAGGAGGGTCTCCCGTTATGTTTGATGTTTAAGCTTTTGCGCATGTATTCACAGAGAGCATCACAAAAACTTTTGGACCTTTGGAGAAGTGGTAGTACCACACAGGTACTCAAGTAAGACGCAAGTACATTTCGACCAATTTCAAAAACGTCGGTGAGGTTAAACATTTTTCAGGATGCCCATCAGTTTGCGTCTGTCGGCGTCGATCCGCCGTTGCTACACCGTTTTGTCCTATTTACTCAGTGTTTTCATCCCTAGATGACAAATGCAAGGTAATCAGTCCACTTCCGTTTCCCTGTTTATAGCGACTTCCTTCACCGTTTCAATAAAGATTCTGTTCTTTAAAGCACTTTAGAGCACTGTGTTCCGTTGATCCAATTCACCAGAATAGCAAGAAGACAAACACTACGGGACGTTAACGTTTGGATTTTTCTCCTCAGTTGCATAACAAAAACGCATAATAATAATTGGTAAACAAAGTGAATTTTGGGTCAGGAGACCGGTACCACAGGAGTTGGACGGCTTGAGCCATTAACGTTTGCGCGGACAACACTACTTATCTTTGTATGACCAACATAGCTTTGTGGATGGCTAGAATTTTGGGATGTGGATGCTGTAGCAACACAGTTAGCGACCTGATTCGGTCGACGTTGTGACTTTTCATCAGGATGCGCTTCGCAACTGATGACGGCGGATTCTGCGTTCGGCTGTTCATCTGGTTGTTCGTCTGTGCAGCAGGCTGAATCAACCATTTTGACAGGGATTCGGCCATTCGTTGACTCCCCGTTTTGCGATATAACCACCACTACACCTGCAAGTGAGCTGATAAACGACATGTGAGAAAGAATACTTAGGTGCGTCTCATTCGACGTTTCATAACTAACCCCTTGAGTTGCTAACAATAGGTACAATTCAGCTGCAGGGTAGGTTCGATTCACAGCTGACTGAAGCTGATGACGCACTATAATGGACAAATAGCCACTCCTGAACTACATTTTTACGAAAACTTCTTTTTCTGTGCTGGGTGAACTGCAGGTCTTTCTGCCATTTTCTTGCTGAGAACGTCAGCAAGTAATGCGGTTGTTTACAGAGGTTCTTCTGGTGTCAGTCGGCCAACTGTGCAAACTCGCTGGGTTCCATCAAACATTGTTTTAACTAGACCCGGCACGTAAACTATAGGTGCAAAGCTAGTGAATTGTAGGCATTGGCCGCTCCAATTGACTCTCCTATAAACCGACCATTGAAGCGTGTCGTCATGACGCCTAGTAGATAAGCGTTTGGAAGAGATAGACTGCCGTCTGAAACAATCTTATGATTACCAGAAAAATCTGGAAATGTGGAGTTCATGAGAATAAAAAATGGAATCCCTTGAGTTATTTCAAACAGCATGGCTTTAAACCATCACTCATAATGTTGTCAGATGTTCAGTTTTTGAATCACTTCCAAGTTACTCACTTAACTAGTACACAATCTTCCCCAATAATAACGAATCCAAGACTTTTCTGGGGCGCAATTCTCTTTATTTTTCTCCCGTGTGGACCTCATGCACATACACAGCTTGCAGTTTTACTGGAGTGTGCGGATGATATCATATTTGGTCTCAACATTCAGATATATCCTCCACTTGAAAATAACAAGTGGGCTCCGCAGGTCCAACGGTACATGCAACAAACGAATACTCGTTCAAGCCCAACAAGCAGATGCGAATTTAGCAAGTCAAAGTCTCAGGACGGTGAATGCATGCGAATTAAATACATATGAACTAATTAATAGAAAATGACATAAGGGAAGAAGGGAGTGTGGAAACAAGGCGACAGGCGTTCGCATGGTGCTTACTTGAGTCCTTAGCTTGGCACGCAAACGAATTATACGTCGTCAAGACTGAAAAGGTCACCAGAGTATACGTTTTAAACATTATTTGAATTGGGAAGGTCAACGAGAGATTGTGATAACCGTACAAAATCACCAAAAGAAGTGATAAGGGGATCACTTGATCGGCACAAAAGCGCACACTATTTTGAAAGGTCGAGGGAATTTTTCATCTGGGCAGGGGGATCCGTAGCACAATCTTTTTGGTATCTAGATGTTAAGCTGAACTATAACTTAACCTGATCTCTTTTAGTTAACAACGTTTTTCCACCGAAGTGATAAAACTCAAATTTTACGTTTTATGCCTAAAGTTAATCCCATATAGTCTTACCACCAACTTTGAGAATGTATGCATAGTCTATTTTTGGCTATATTATTCTCCGATCATTTCTGTTGGACCCCTAACGAAAAAGTGACCTCCAACCACAGCGCCATTCTTTGTCACACCCATCCTGAAGCTATCGTGTTCCAAGATTTTGAAGTATGCAGATTGCTAACGTCCAACATTTGTTCGATTCCGTTCATTGTGTTCATTCGCATCTTTCTAAAAGTACATCTATTTTCTTCACTTGGCCACCCTTCACATGTACACACACGCCTACGCGTACAAAACGACTTGTCAAATCCCTTACTTCATATGCTTTCTTGGTAATCCAGTCAGTTTTGTAAAAGGAACTGTAGAGGACTATCCCTATACAAAGGAATAAACGCCAATATTCAGTTCAAAATGTAGTCGTTGAATAGCGCACTATGGGCAATCCCGATCTATGCAGAACAGGAGCACCAAGGAGACGAGACATGCGCACCAAAAGTGTAAGCAGAATCAACTCAAACAAGTGGCGTTTATTCTGCACAAGGAAAAGTGATGTAAACTGTATATAAAAGTAAAGCGAAGTATGAAAATATGTACAATACCCTATAAAACTGACCTTAAAGTTAAACTGCTAATTTTTGTAAATATTCTGTCTACCAAAAATGTAGATGTTGCAGATGTTCGTTATTAATCTTTCAAAGTACAGAAAGCAACTTCTTGATTTGACCTGGCTTTACTTAACAAACATTTGAAAATATGCTCCGTCATACACTGATAAAAGCTATTATTTGCTCTACCGATGTATACGTCATTGCAACCGCATTTGAAATGGAATATCACGTGACAGACAGATTGATCGATTGAGTGTGTAGCAGAGATCTGATGCATAACTCAACATGCAAATGGATACCTAGCCAAGTATGTTGCAATACCGATGTCATTTCGTGACCCAGGTTGTTGAGTGAATCTACATCCCTGAATTGGAGTTGTAGAAATGATTTTTTTTCTTCACATTACGCTTTCCACTTTTGGTGCCTCCTTTTTAATGTGAATATTGACAAATTTTTCCCAGATAACTCATGTTTCCCAACCTTTTACAAAAAAGCTTTTCCTCTTCCTCCAGTCGATCTGCTGTGCATATCTTGCTGGCCTTGTGAAATAAAACCCTCACTAATCCGCGTTTGTAAGCAACTGTTGCGAACCTAGTGAATTGCAAATATTGCTCGCTGCAAGTATGTTTACGATAAACAGACTATTGCAACGTTCAGTCCTGAAAGCTGTTGAAAAACGTCTACGAAAAGATATTCAAATCATAAAATACAATGAGGTCTGAGTGAACGGAGTTCAAATACTTATAAAATGAAGCTAAAGAAAACACTTATCAGTAAAAATTAAAATGCCACTCACGTAGCGTTTGTAGGGCGATAATTTCTTTCAAACGTTCTCATGAATACGTTGGCCAATATAGGACAGAATGACCGGCCACAGCTAAGCCGTTAATTGGTCTATCGTTCGTACCGAATTAAGGCGGAATGTTTTCTGTGCATGCATAAATGAAATCCTTAAAAACTCTGATGAAACGTAGAAGCTTCCATTCTGACTGGAAATAAAATCGAACGCAAAATTAACAGTCTCACTCAGTAATACACTAGTAGGTGAAACGTTAACGTCATCCGAATGCACCAATTGTGAACTCACTGAAATAGTAATATCTTGCGACACATGTTTTCTTTTTGTGTTGACTAAACAGATTAACGGAGCTCAGTGTTTTAGACTCAACAGAAATCTTTGTATTTAACCGATTGGTTTTTCGGGTTAGAATATCACTGACGTGTCACAATGGCCTGGTTCGCGTTAATCAAGGCTGCCAATTATTTTTTTTTAAATTTTAGACTAGCCTGCTAATACTCGATTGTAAAGTGTAATTTTTTCATCCTACTTCGTTCATACATGTTCTAGCGCCATTCTTTTGCTGCTACAGTTAACCATCACCTGATTCTGTCGACTTCTGTGGTCGAACCCGCCGCCGGGTCAAAAAACTTGTCTTGTCAATAGAATAAACAGATTCACTTAACTGTAAAATGCTATATAAATGTGATGTATTTAGCCTGACGATGAATCACTGAAAACGAGCTTGTTCGCTACACGGTAGTTTTGATGACTACGCCGGGGATTTTTACGAGATTCACTTAAGTTGATCGAGGCAGATGGACCGATTGCGTTCATGCGTTTCAATCCAATTGAGATGACCGCAACAACCATGACGTTATCCAATCACATAACATTCTGTAATCGGTCACATTTTAAACAGGCTATGGATCAAGGTCAGAAATTTCACACCTTAGGTACATATACACTTGTACACATGGGAGAGTGTGGGATACTGTGCTATCCTACTAAAACTGACGAACATCGCTAGCAATTCCAGAGCGCATATAGATGAGTTTAATCGCTCTGCTGGGCGGAGTGACAAAATCCGAAGGTTATCTTTGAGTTGACCACAAGGCTGCCATTAGTTTTTATTCATAGAACGACCAGATGTAGTTTTTCCAACAGTTGTACCTGGCCACAGCGAGATTTATCAGAATATGCAAATTATAGATAAAACCCCTAGTGCACAAGAAACTCATTAATACTTTCATCGCCGAGTTCTCTAACTCTTACACACGGTCGAGTACTGTGAGAGGGAGAAATCTTCAGCGACCGTAAATGTTGATACACTGGATTCTCCTTTAATAGCTTCATCAACGCAGAAAGAAGACGTGTTGCGATATGTTAGCATTTCGTTTGATCTCATCAGCTGGAAACATAAAACATGCATGTTATATACAACAAATAAATGGACATGGACAGGGTATGGATACGCATAAATTCACATCAAGTATTTTGCCACTAACAACGGGCAACCCAATGGGTTGCTCCAACTACTATTGTATACATAGCGCCGGCTGGTAAGCTCTGATCAACATAGCTCAGCTAGAGGCCGGTAGCTTCGGATTCCGGTTGCGTAACAATAGTTTAGGTGAGTTACGTGACCTGTTATCACAAGGTGTCTAGCAATCGATAATGCAGGATTCCGAGCGACGGATTCACTGAGTTGAGACTATTGTATCGTCAGCTGTTTTGAACATTTCAGGACATGGTGTACCGCCCGACGAGAGTCATCGATTTGTTCTGCCTAGGTGAACGACACTGCAACTGCAAGTGAGCTGACAGACAACGTGTGGGACAGAATAGTTAGATAAACTGCATTCGCGATTAAGCAGAACTGGTCCTTTGGTGGTTTGAACCAAGCGTAGTTGGACAGCCGCATACGTACGGGCTATGACAGACTTCAATTTGTGAATGATGTCGTTTGCTAGATGACTTCATTTGAATTACTGAAATAGAAATATATCATTCTTTTGAGCTGTCTGAACTGGAGCATTGCAGTTTAGGGGAGCTGTATTGACCAGAACTTAGCAGCCGGCGCTATATACACAAAAATGGTTGAAGCAACCCATCGAGTTGCCGTGATGCTAATGACATGATACTTAGTATCTCTATTGTCTGTCGTATATAACCTGCATATTTACGTTTGCAACTGATGTGACAAAACAAACTGCTAACATATCGCAACCTGTCTTCCTTCTGCATTGATGAACCGTAAGTTGTATATAAAAAACGGGGAATTATTCCAAAAAGTACTTAAGTAACATACGTATTGCATACTTATATCATACCCATATTCCTCAGTGAGTGTGGTTGAACTGACCAAGTTGAGTGGTTCCACGCTTTGCATTCAATTATGGAATATCTGAATGAAATGTTTACGTTGCAAGCAAACTCACACATTAAATAAATAGTATATGTGCTCAAACTGTAAAATGAAATGCGGCCAACAGGTACCGCACCAGTCTTTCTCGCAAAAGTAACAGATTCTGACTGTTTTGTTACGATATCTTCTGATTTTCCACTACTGCATGTTTGGACATGTGTTTTCTTAGGTGACGAAATCACTGAGTAAAAAGTTTTCCTACTAAGTGCTCAGTTGAGTTATAAATTTTTCGCCTTCCTTTGTTTATCTTAAAATTATCACAGAAACAAATCTATGCGTCTAATACTTGGATATCAAGTATACTCTTTATCAAAGCAGTTGCTCAAATTTTCGGTTACAATAAAACCGTGAAACTGTAAAGCTTCAATACATTGTTTATGATCCCAACATCAAGAGTGAATTCAATATAAACTGTTACAACTGCTCACGTTCGTTGTAGCTGAAAGATTCTGTACATTGTTAATAAAATGACCAAAGGTTTTTCGTTCTCTACTTGGCATTTCCCAAACATTTGTTTTTTAGACTAGTAAGATGCATAAATATGTTGATTCAAAGACAAATGCTGGAGTCTCTCTAGGAGGTAAAGACGGTTGAAACGTATAGCACCTACGACTGATTTACCACGCTGAAGAAAGTTTGGGCGAGGTCAACGCTGCTCAGAAACTTATCTACGATGATGCTATATCCTTTGTCCAGCACACTCTACAGAAGCCGTAACATTTGTTGGAAAAGATCAAGCGCGGCTCCCATGTCCTAAGGTATATGACCATATTACACGACTATTTCAGACAGCTGTCAATGTTCATTCGAGTTACAAATAACCCAAAGGATAGACAGTCTCTTTTGTGCACACTCTGATTCTTATCACTGACCTGACTCTGAAGCAGTGTTTACGCTGCTTATCGCAGAACCATGCTTCATCGACTAGAATTGTTTCGGGGATATATGAAAGCATGAGATAGTGGAATACACATTACTCGTCATGTCGAATAAGTGGGAGTTACCTGCGAATTATCATTCTCATTGAAGTTTTCTCTTCGGCTGCGCGTTTGTCTTCAGTGCGCTAAATGACTTCCTACAAACCTACACTCAATCTACATATATCATCAGTAAAATGTCTCCCATACACGGCCGGCAGTCTGCATTGGCGTCATCCTTTCAGTTAAGCATTTCGATCAAAATTGTTTTACCCACAAAAATTTGCTTTTAACCATGTACCGTTTAGTGCCGGGCGAGGATATTTCGAGTGTCACGGCGACAGTTTATCGGAAAGGTGGACAACAGAACACTGTTTGACACGTCCGTTGTTCAAGGTCAATCGATAGAGTGGAGGTTGTTCGCACATGTCAAAGGATCAGTGTATAAAAACATTCAGGAGTTTATATTTGGTTAGCCTTAGGTTAGCCCTGTTTTTCAGTATTGCTTAAATTGGAACCGATGCACCGATTTCCATCGTTAGTGGAAATTAAATAAAAGGCATTATTTGTTCAAGGTCAACAAAAATTAAACTGCCTAGCGAAACGTTTTATGCAGTCTCAAACTTAAGCAATAATTATAACATCGAATTGGTGTTTCAGTGCTTTCATTTGGACATATGGACTGTTTAGCCCCACTGACGTATACTCCACTAGAAGGCCTAATTGTTAGGTTACATCTGCTAACTGTTCACTTTGGGTTTAACTTTGAATGTTTAGTTCGAGGAGCTGATGAACCTTGCATGTTTGTGGTACGTGGCCAGATTGTAAGGACATGTTCTTATTGTTTCGAAGTATACTGGCTCAACTTCACCGCCAAGCTCCTCACTTGATACGCCCTTCAACTGTACCCACAGTTTACATGTCTAAACCCACCCTGTAGTCTATCAGTTCATTATAGACCTTCAGATGTAACACCTGAAAGGTAGCAGATCACCGAATATTCCCACTGACCCGGAAATAATGTATGTACGGCGCTTATACAAGTAGGGTTGCAAATATCACAAACTACATCGAAGTAAGGTGGTATTTGCAATTGAGTTTTACTC
Source organism: Paragonimus skrjabini miyazakii (assembly GCA_014338405.1). Lineage (NCBI taxonomy): Eukaryota > Metazoa > Platyhelminthes > Trematoda > Plagiorchiida > Troglotrematidae > Paragonimus > Paragonimus skrjabini miyazakii. The sequence continues at coordinate 78,384 of JTDE01000404.1, forward strand.
ATCCACACAAATGACAAGCGCATTCAGTCCGACTAGCACGTGATACAATGTTCAAGCACCCTCTGGGATATCACCCGAGTAACCAGTGCTGACGGGTTTTTCAACAGGCTGTAGAACAAAGTGAATTATTTCACGCTATAATCCAATATGTACATACGCGAACCCGTTTGAAATGGTTAACTGCTACTCAGCTGTCGTAGTTCTAAGTTGCTTTTGCGAAAACATAATGATTGGCAGGTTGCAAACATATAACTTCGTAACAGACTGCATGCACAAGTGTGGTGGTTACGCAGTCACAACTGTATCAAAACAGGAAGCAGAGACCATGGCATAGCTGTTACGTCAGTGGTAAACCCTAATGTAACTATAACTCCTAGTCATACCTTTGCAAACTCCTGGTCGTTGTGTTCTCACCCTAACAGCATAGATCTGAATAACTGTGTTGTGACAATCCTGAATGTCTCGGGTGGTCGTTCAATAATGAACAACCACTTGCTGCTCAGGTGCGGTAAATAAACGTTGAAAAAAAACTGTAAAAACCGCATGCTGCTCAAAACCCACTATCTAAATCACTCAATTCCATTTAGTCTTATTTAGTCCGTCTGCCGAAAACATGCAGACTATGCTGAACAGGTTGAGCGACCGAGCTGGTTTGTATGGAATGCGATTTGCACCTTCAAAGTGCAAAATTTTGCTTCAAGACTAGAGCACTTCGACTCCTATTTTCTTCATTAAGGGTAATCCGCTTGAGACTGTAAAGAGTTTCACATACTTGGGCAGCACTATATCATCAGCCCGTAATATTGCTGATGAGATATCAGCGAGGATTGCAAAGGCACGAGTTACCTTTGCCAAGATGCGTCATCTGTGATGTCGAAAAGACGCTCGGTTGTCGCTGAAAGGAAGAGTATATAATGCCTGTGTGCATTCCATTTTGCTCTATGGTTCGGAAACATGACCTGTTCACAAAGAAGACATGAACAGGCTTGCTGTGTTTGACCATCGTTGTCTCCGCCAATTGGCCCATATTAAGTGGACTGATCGCGTGAGCAATGTGGCAGTTCGCCGGCGCGTATTCCGGAACGCTCGGGATGCGCGATCAGTTGGTCAGCTAATTACGTTGCACAGCTTGCGATGGTTAGGTCACGTACTCCGTATGTCATCTAATCGTTTACCGTACCGGGCATTATATGCTGAGGCCACCAACAGTTGGGTCAAACCACGTGGTGGTCAAACAACAACATGGTCACGAAATATGAAGGCCCTGACTGCTCCATTGAGCAAAGTGGGTAGGTGTCGCCTGCCTGGATGGGGTCCTCGCGATCACTCAAACCGCTGGTTAGAGACGCTATCCGAGATGGCGATGTGTCGCAGTCAATGGCGTACCTGTATCCATACCATTTCTAATTCTTCCTGTTAGCCTTCTCTCAATAATTTTCAGCCTCCTCAGTAACGTTTTTTTCTAGGATATTCTACGTCACTGTTGAGGTGAACGGCGGCCCGAACCACCGTACCTTTTGGTCAGGCTCATGGCTGTTATGATGATGATGATGATGATGATGATGATGATGATGAGTAATGGTCGGAATATAAATACAGACAACGGGTAAGGTAACCTTTAGTTTAATATGAGTACATCACAAAGTGACACCGATTTAGAGTCAGCAAGTGTTTCGAAGTGTCCGGTGAATCCTCCGTAAAGTGGGTTGCGAAAATGTGTATAATGTGCAATGCGATAGACAGTTGGTGAAGATGTAACCACTTCATTAGTGTAGGAACAAGATACACGCTGTGTTGTGTAAGCACTTCGTATATTCTCAGCAGCCACAAACGTAAAACATGCCAGTTATATACATAACAGATAATGACACACAAGAAATAGACACACTTGCAGCCATACCAAGTATTATGTAATCAAAACCATGGTAACCCATCAGGTTGGCCCAACCACCTTCGTATACATAGCGTCAGCTGGCACGTTCAGATGAGCAACGCTTCGCAGAAAGCCATTAGCTTCAGGTTTCAGTTGAGCAACAGTATCTTGAGGGAGTTTACTGGGTCGACTTTGTGACCTATTGTCAGGAGGTGTTTAGTAATCGGTGACTTTGGGTGTCGAAAGTGTAATCTACAAAAAACATCAACTTCGCATGTATACTGCCACTTCATGGATTTAGAGGATCAAAAGTTTGTTCCCACTGGTTGTAAAATACAAGTTTAATCTGAACTTGCACAAAGTAGGTCCCAGAGAAACAGCGGATGTTCCTTAGGATGTAGTGAAATGTCTGACTAATTTTTGAACCCTATTGAATGGCCATGATAACATAAATGTTTTTGAAACTGATGAAACCCCTATAGAACAGACTTCTTCTAGAATGTATCTTATCCATAAGCTAGTCATCTACCACTGTCAAGGCTGGAAAAAGTGAGGACGGATTGACGTTGCGACTTAGTAACCGTATGGGCGAAACGGATCTTCCAATCCCGAATAAAAACAAATGAAAATTTCTAAAAGATTTCCTATAAGAAGATTCAGAGCAACCATCCAAGAAAGTTATCAAAGATGCTAGGAATGTTGACTTCGTCTTGCATAGTGGTCTTCCACATTTAACTAAAACAAGGTCAAGCAAAGATGTCAAACTGTATTGTTTGTTAACAACACGTCCTGTTTTTGTGATGACGAATAGCCAGATACCCTTATGATAGTTCTACTGATTTTTTAAACATAAACATGTCAACCCTGTAGGTCGAACGTGTAGTAGATGAATTTCCTAAGGAAAAGCATGACGGTTACGAGAATCCTAACTTGGCCAATCTACAAAGTAACATAACAGCTGGTAGTGAGCAAGAAGAAACGTTGTTCGATTGAGTTCTTTTGAAGATTATATACCGAAAAAGTTAGACTGTTCATGCAATAAAACTACAGAGTGTGTGATGATGGTACAAGACAGTTAATTCCGAAATGAACTTGAAAACAGACAAGTTAATTCATTATGCCATCATGTGGTGTAGTTATTGTATTGTTTACCAGGATAGGAAAAAACGTTTTCCATATTCTCCAGTATGCAGCTTTACCTGTGGCTTTTTAAAGACGTCCGTCTGACGATTAGGTGAAAAGTAGCGTAACATGGGTATGCCCAGTCGTGACATACAGCTTGGCTAACAAAATACATTCACCCAGCAGCAAAATTATCCAGCAATCCTCAATGTTTTGCAAATGTATCCTAATTATCAAGTCAACAACAATCAATCTTCACAGCTAAAGAAGGAATCCCATTAGAAATCAATACGGTTGATGTTGTTTGAATCTGAAATTAATTATATACAATAATAACAAAACTAACTAGCAGAAAGTTACACAATCGACAGTAATCCATCAGTTGTGTGGGAGAAGTGGCACAACATGCATTTCGCCAGTTCGCCCCAACATTTCCACACATCGGATGAACGCAGTTTCAGTAAGAGACAGCAATACATCTGTACACATACTTTGTAGGACTTCTTTTAATAGAACCGTCATTGAGGCAGTCGAGTAGTAATACCCTTGGATCGGTAATATGTGAATATGAACTATATGTATACGATAAGTTTGAGATCAGGACTTTTGATAAATCAATGTAAATTTTTACTCCTTAGATGAAGTAGGCAGTTTTTAGTGGTGTACGGTTTACACACGGTGCCGTCATTCTGTTGGGAAATGGTAGTCCTTTGTCATATGAAAAAACGGACAGCATGTGAAGCGGATCAGGGTTTTGAGTTTAAGGGCTGACATGCTGATTGCCCTTAACGTGATCGGGTTACACACTATGAATCTTTAAAGTGACACCCGTACACTTAACGAACGTCTAGTATTAACCCTTCGGTCAAAATATACTTCTTTTTTTGATGACTATGCTGGTGATCTTTCTGGACATCCGACGAGTTCTGCGCATTTCTTGTACAAAGGGAGCGCCAGTGCAAACTTAACAAGCGTGATTTTTAGCCGGTAAAATGGATTATGTATCGATCACTGATATGGCGAACTAGTTTCACTCATTTTTGTGCGATTTATCCACAGTTTCGTCTAGTCTCCGTTTGGATGATTCATGTAAGGACATTCAGATTAAGTACCAGGTTGCAACTCAAATACCCCTCGTTGTACCGGAAGCTAATTATTGTGCTAACCCATTAGTTCACATTGACAAGATCACTTATGTTTCCGTTCTCTTCTCGCGCACGGTAGTCCTGGTTGTCCCCGAACAGGGCTTGACGGCAAGTTCCAATCTGTGGAATCTGGTAGTTTCCCGTACATACGGTTATGGGTTGTGAAACGCCGCAATCATTCTCTGTTTCAGTTGGGTCGGTTGACCTCACTTTGATACGTGGTGGCAAGTGCAAGTACGAAGTGATATGCTACTCACACTGGGTTCCATCGAGTGATTACGAGGTCAAGTACGGCCCATCGGCCTTTATTTGGCGCCGTCACCCGTGCGGCCTACGAAGGCATCTTGTTGTGATCACAAAAGACGCTTGGCCTAAGAGTTCGTTTGCTGCACAAACTCCCGTATAGGTCACGTCAAAAATTGGACCACAACCGCGTACACTCATTTGCACGGCAGACATGCATTCACATACATCGGGTGATAGTACGTTGTCACTCGCCTTGGTGGAACTTCTTCCATAACTCGTACACACTATTCCGATAGTCCCTTCTTGTCCGTCGTCTTCCTGGCATTCGGAGCTTGCCCTTTTGTTCCTGAATATCGCTTGCAGGTAATATACTACTTGTGGGTAATATACTACTCACAACGAAGCTGCCTATCGTGCAACAATCTGACATGTAAATGACAGACTAACCTTAGGTCAGCGCTTTAGTCGGAGGGAGGACGTCATAGCAACCTAAGTGGATCATTATGTTTATGAAAGATTATTTTTCTACAGTCGTTTCAAACGCGACTTGTCCGTTTAATGCAAAAACTGATAGTTTTTGACCCGAAAACAAGGAAGATATTTTCGAAAGATAGGCTATTTGTCTTGGACAGTTTTCTTCGTTATATCGGTTTCTTTTCTCGCCCCAGCTGTGCTAGCCTAAAGCACTTAGTTTGTACAACTCTGGAGACTTTGATTGGACAATACCTGAAGCACACTTCGAATTATCCCAAACTGACAGAAGTACTTGCAACTAGCGTCGAGATAATCCAAAGTAATACAGAGGTACCTGAAAGTAGAAAATCTGTAGATTACCTATATCCAGTGAGTCCATCATGAGGTCACATACTCTGGAAAGTTCTGGTTTAACTACTAATAGCCGAGAGGCAAAAAATGTATAACCACTGCCTGTTGCACCACACACTTTGTATATCCAAATAAAATGTGCCGCATCAAGTATTGTGCTGTTGCAAGCAGCTGTAAAAACCTGACATTTGTTACGAGGCTGTCGAGTCACTGGCTAAAAAATTCGTCGCCGATTCTCTAAGTAGGACTAAGGGCACTGTCTGCTAGGCTTGGAATAGCACTTCCGTGTATGCCAATTGCTAGAAACGCTGTTAGGTATGGTAATGTGTCGTAAATAATAAGGCATCTAGACAGTAAGAATATTGATTATTTTGTGTGGTTTGTACTTTTATGATATCTTTTGTTTCCACTTCTTACATTACTTTTCTGATAACCAGCAGTCCGGACCAAAATATGTTTGTGCATCATACAGAAAAAGTTGTACACAGATGTGTGCGCACTTGTTTCTCACAGGAAAAAGGAGCACCTTTTACGGACTCCGTTGATCTGACTACCTTAGTTCATGTGCAAGCCTAACAATTAATGTCCGGATGTGAATCGATCGCTATAGATTGAATTCCGAAGCCTAGACAACTACAGATTGCAACAGATGCTTGACTTTTTGATATTGAAGTCGCTGGAACTTATTGTCAACATTTCTACTAAGTTGCATTGTTGTCTTGTTGGCTGTGTAAGTTAAACTGAACACTGCTAATTAATTGATTTGTCAAACAGCAATGGGAACTTTATATCTTTTGCAACGGGCGACGAATCTGTTACGCGTTTACACATGACTACACAAGCAATGCGTAACACTATTGGACTGGGTTTTACCTTCCGAGTGTTTATTGGGCCATGTTATGGAAACATTTTGGAATATAGCCAGCAGTTTTGTCTCTTGTTAATCACAAGCTAAAAATATTTTTATTAATCACTTTGTTTCCGTGAAACTAGTTTTACAAATACTATTTCCTTCGTGTCAGAATTTGTTATCTGATTGTAATATTTGAACTCAGGACTTCATTACCGTTGACTTCACATGACTAATTAAAAAGTAAACAATAGAATTTAATCATATGCATTCTCGCTAAGTTGATTCACAGTTTTATTATCACGGCTCTTGGTCGTAGTTTCTAATTACGCCAATAATTGGAAGTTATGAGCAACTGTGATTACCACTGCGCCAATGACTTCACATTAGGTACGACCGAATTGTGATATGTGAACACAACCAATTTCGCTTGTGAGTAATGATCAAGTTGCCCGATCGCCTAGTTCTAGTCCCGGCAGTGGCGATGATATGCACTTCT
>JTDE01000404.1:85043-105665 GCA_014338405.1 Paragonimus skrjabini miyazakii
GCTGTGCTAATGAGAGCGAAACCCGAGTCTAGTGCTTCTGCTGTTCGAAAGGGGCCGACTGGAAAGTCTATGGGAATGCGACAGCTGCGATCAATAGTGGGTGATGTTCAATCTATATTAAAATCGAAATCCCCTACTAATCATCAGCAATTGGAAGTTAATTAAATAACTTGAAAGAGTAGAGCACACGGTTGTGAGTTTAACGTTGATTGTTAAGGAGAATTTTGAATGGTAGAGTCCTGAGGTGATTCGACGGCTGATATTACTTTATCCCTAGAAGCTTTAAGAAAATGAATAGTGTTCAAAAGAAGACAAGTATGATCTTATTATAACTTTAAAACATTTATATCCTTTCAGTAATTTGAACAAAACAGTTAGAAGACGAACACAGGTAGATGCTAGCATTTCGCATTGGCTCGTCAGTACCAAATAACCAATAACACGGGAACCCTTCAATGAGCCTTTGGTTCATGACTGTTCGTGTTGCTTCCATCTATAAGACTATTTTGAACAAAACAGTTAGAAGACGAACACAGGTAGATGCTAGCATTTCGTGTTGGCTCGTCAGTATCAGATAACCAATAACACGAGAACCTTTCAATGTAACGTCTACAGTACATCGGGGGGTATGAACAAAGGAAACAACAGCAACAAAAACGTCCAGTCGTGTGAGCTGAATGGCACTCATTACGACTTAGGACCGTGGAAATTTCAGGTTCACAACTAATCGTTTTGTACACGCAACACAAGTTTGAACCGGTTTATCGCGACGGCTTCAGCAAATTTTAGGAACCGTGGGTTATGGTATCGCACCATGAAGGCGAAAGTTGAGGTCAAGGCCACGTTATGGCCATTTGACAGAATGTGTCGTCCAATCGACAAAGCTGGGGGCATACGATTCTCTGTGATTACATTGTCCGGTTTTGAGACCTGTTTGTGAACCCACTTATGTGGATGTTCCTTCATAACTACTTGCAAATGAGGGCATGCTCATGTAAGTGTAGCAGGTGTTACGTAAGTCTCATTTATAACAAGCGGTGGTCATTGTGTACAATGCTGTAAGAACTTTCATCAACTTACTCCGGAGGTTTAATGTGATTAAGAGTGACCATTGTTAGTTTTAATTGACTGCTGGCAGAAATTAAACCACGTTTGACGAGATAACATCGAGAGCAATATGTGAGTTTTGTTAAAAACCATTCTGATTCTTCCGTATTTTTATGGAAAAACATTTATTATGTCGAATAATGTGTTATTTTGTCTTCTGTCACAAAGTTAATTATATAAAAAATTCGCTTAATGTATACCCCAATAAATGGTATATTTATGGAATAGGTTGTCAAGTATTTTCCTAAAACAACGTATTATCCTTTGATTTATTGAAGCTTGGACATTAGTTTAACTGTCCATCAGTTTGTTGATACCCTACCTATATGGACATGAAATTGAGAAAGCTATACAGAGATTTGGATAGATTAATTAGAGAATAGCCGAAGGTGAACATTGTAGCATTTAGCATTGGTCCATTATTATCAAACGCTCAAAAATACATAGAGTGTAACAGTAGTTGAGCAGCTATCTACTGAGTGCATAATAGCAACTTTGTGATTAAGTACCATCTGACGGTCACCTTCTTTAAATTCATTACGATAGAGGTTATAGTTCTCCAAAGAGCCTGAAGTTTCTTTTCAGAAAGTGATAGTTTTGTCAAGTCTGCTTCAAACATTTTTGAAACCGAAAATTAGGATAACTGGAAGATCTACCCCGCATAATCGTTTAGTAACGCGCATGAATCGATGTCTTCTAGCACGCAGAGAGACAAATGTGGACCACTTACAACTCTAATTTTTTGACCTTCTGCAACAATTTGGACATTCAGTTTCTGAACACATTTATGATCAAAAGACAGATAGGCTGGTTTCTAGCACTTAGCTCGCACAGATCCGATACACATATTTTATGTGGACTATATCCAAATTTATTGTGCGCGCTTACAAACTTGCACTGCCTGAGTAGCTAACCGCTCAACAAATACTGAAAGCTGATACTTCACCAGGCCTCCGGGAAAATTTCGCTCGCGTTATCTATAGTTAACTGCTAGCCATTCATTCGTCCGCGCATGTGACTCGCAATCAACGCAACAGAGTTCTATACTAGCCATCAAATAACAATAATTGGCGATCGACTAGAGTGTGTTTGACAGACTGAAAAATCATGAGTTCACTTCTGAAAGTCGCACGGATGATGAAAACTTGTCCACATCACAAGCACCAATGTTGTCGTGCATGTATTAGCCACTGTTTAGAATGCTTTTGTCTTCCTGGATCATAACATAGACTGTTGGAGGTAGAATAAATACCATAGGAGAACTGGTTAACTCTCTTTCGCGCCGCTGCATTCGAATTCAGGCGTACGGCTAACGATATTCAGTAATCATTGCTCACAACCGAATGTGGTGGAGTGTTCATATATGCTTATTCGGTGGTACCTAATGTGAGGTCAACGGCACAGTGGTAAACATGATTGCTCCATGAAAGCGTGGCCGGAGTTCTAGTCCCGGCTGTGGCAAGGATATGCACTACTGACGAGCTCTAATGAGAGCGAAACTTGAGCCAGGCTGGATGAAGGGTTTAGTTGAATGCAAAGGCTTCGACCAATTGTGAGTGATGTTCTACTTGAAAGGGAACAAACAAGCTTAACTGATCTCCTCATCGTTCGCACAATAACTGCTCTCATGCCTAACAAGTCACCAGACCCGTAAGCTTATTAACCCAAACAAGGAACAATCTTTATAGGTTACAGAGTGTTACACATGTACATCTATGGGTGCACATCCCTGGTGACCAGTTAACCAGACTCACTAGGCTGTATGCGTTCAAGAACACATTGGGAGCGTAATTTAGCTATGTCATACGTGAAATGAATGATTACATCTACTTCACATGCTCGACGACAGCTGGGTTCACTCGTTCGGACTGAACAATGACATGCACATTTGTTACCTCATGTGGTCTTTTTCAATTTCAGGTTGGCTACAAACTACTTGTTAAAAAAACGCAAATTATGTCATTCGTCTACTTAGCTGACTTGAACTATGAAATAGACTAAGTAGGATTCAAACTTGATACCACTCGTAAACATAGTCACATATGTGTACGCAGACCAAGTACGAAAGTTGATTGTGTGTGGTTTCCTAACGAGAGATCTCACAGATAGACAACACGTACTTTGTTCTTGCAGTCTGTATGAAGCAGATCACTGATTTGAAATCATAATTTTCGTGTAACAAGACGCTAAGCTCTACGCTCCAATCAATTCTTGGCTTCGATAGTCCATGTGGTACCAAATGCTGACAATTTGTGGAAATTATTGTTTCGGAAGCCACCATGTTAGGTGAGGAAATCATTCAAAGTGTTAAATAAAACCAAGGGTTCTTTGACCCAATGACCTATAATAAAAACTGGAATCGTACAATAACAGAAGTTAGGACTGAAGGCAAGGATTCGATGTTTTCCCAATCAGTGCGTGATCAACACGATTACCTCGAAAACGTAGACTGAGGCCAACAATCCTTGTCGTAACAAATATATTCACTAACACAAGTGAAAAGACTTGAATTCAGGGCTTCTTTTCATAAGAAGCTAACTGGAATTTTTATGTGAGTTTCACAGTTTCACATTTTGAGTAGTGTTCATTTCAACTCAGCATCAATCCACGTCTTCTTAGCAGTGAATACAAATCCTGTTTTTCAGCTTTTGCGTACGAGTAGGAATGTTGCGTAACTGTTACAGAGGTGCACTGTCGACATAAAATAATTATTTGAGATGAAAAATGTGAGACGGTGTTTCTGGATAGCAAACGCAGATTCCCCCTGTCACTGACATTGATTGGATCAAAATTACAGCCTACTGAATTGACAGTCAGTTTGGGATTATGGGTAGGGCTATGTTCAAGGAGAATTCTAATGATTTGTGCCAGACACTTCGTGACTTGTTTTATGATCGCAGACGTGCAGTTCCTACCGCAGTTTAACTTAATACACAGCAGAAATAAACGTCACGGAATTCTTTATTATGCCGTTAAAGAGACTGATAGGAAAGTTTTCTGCAAGTGATAATTTTATTAACTGTACGTAGGTGGATTAGTCATCTTTTATACCTCACCATCCAATGAAAATCATGCAGAAGCTTTCACCAGAATGTAGCCAGTCATGGTGCGCCATGTGTAGGATCTTACAAGAATATAATTGTTGATGGAGTATAGAGATAAACCCTGTTGGATGAAGGGTTCTGAAGTAAAAAATGAATTACTTCAAGTAATAAAACTTACAATTGAAAAGCGCGATGTTAATTAAACTAATATATTATTTTAAACCGTACACATTTACGCAAATCTAGAGTAAGGTAATTTAGCAAGAGACTCGTTTGGAGAACGCGGAATCATAGAGACATGCAGTGACATTCAAACTTATCGTCTTGGCAGAAAACAACAGTATAGTAACAGTGACAGAGATACATACGCGGTCATCACACAACGCTACTGGTCAGATGAAATGTTTTACAGATTCTCAGAAATGCTCTTATTTGCATGACAGTAACTCTTGTTCAGGATAAAAACTCTCTGAACTTGAAAGTGGTGTCAATGGTTGTAGAACGATCATGCGCTCTCAAAATAACGTACAATCTGTAGGAAGTTACCTGGACAATACAACCGCGAGAAAATCGACACAGTGGATAGATGATTTAGCCATTATGATCTTCAGATCTTACATCGCTACATTTTCCTCCTGAGGATATATGAGACAAAAGCCCTGTGACTCGTGCCCAAAGCTAATATTACATACGACTTCCAAAAGGATAAAGAGGAAACACCTCAAAACATGTATATATTTCGCTTTTGATACTGCAGTATAACTGCCGGAGACGTATACATATATCAACGAACTCATCTAACGAATTTAAAACAAACCTTTTTGGATTTGACCTTGACCGCCGTTCAGTACTGCGGGGTACTCAAAAAGTGCTTACACAGTTTTCAACCTTCATGCCTACAAAAATGAATGTGACAGGAGTGCAAAACAGATGACAAAGAAAAGCTCGATGTAATGCAGTTGACTGCCGTATTTTGTGGTGCACTGTGTAATCTGATACACTTCGACGGCCATGTCAATGATTACTGCTAAGAAAATTGGTGGCATGATACTCGATCACCGGTGCTTCTCCTATTGTCTAGGTTTGAGAAGTTTGGCAATACCGTCTAGCTACATGCCACGTGATACGTTTTCTCGCGGCTAACGTTTGATGGTTTGTGTGTGGATAATTGCACAACCGTTTGTAGTATAACAGGGGACGTTCCTCTGATAACATGATTGCAAACAGCACATGAGCAGGCGCAGTTAGTAACGATTAACCGGTTTGGATCTGACATGAAAGGACACAACTTATTCTAGCATCTTGCTGCACTTTTTATGTGCGCCGATCGAATATTCATTCATCCAGAGTGGTACTGATCGATCGCAAGACTTTTGTTGAATGCTAGTGATTCTTTGATTTATCTCATCTCACACATTATTCCGTCGCTACTCCGCCTGGCTGGACTCCATAACCCGAACGAGCTACACGGTGAGACCAAAGTGAACAATGCGTCAAGCATGAATTCGCTTTAGATAGAGTTGCGTCTTCGTTGTAAGGCGACTTAAAATACCCATAGGATTTTATTCATCGGTCAGAGCAATAGTAACCCGATCATTCTGAGCAAAAAATATCAGTGTTCCCACAGTAAGCCCATATACCCCAAACCATTGATGGTATTGTCCAGAAAAACTAACTCACTCCATCCAGTTGATCAAATGTTGGTGTGTGTGTTTGGATTGATTAACTTTTGTAATGTCACTGCAATAGTTGAATAGATCACTCCCAGCATCTCCAAAACGCACTCTTCCACCATATTTCCTGTGACGGAATCGTGACTCATCAGGCCACTTCCCACATCTGAATCGATGGCTAACTTCTAGTCTACGACGGTCAGCGTGTTGAATTTCACTGGAATTGTACTAAATCACATGAAGTGACAACTAGTTGAATGAAGAGTACTCGGTAAAACTGACGTGATCGATCGGTTTCAAGAAGTAAACAAGAACAAGTAAACAAAAACTACTCATTAGTAATATAAGGGCACAGTAGCAAATAGCCTCGTGCGATTTTGTTACTTAATCAGAGCACTTGCAAATTGTAGCGGGTTGCGGGGTGGTAATACACGTTTTCTCCATAACAGATGTTGATGTCAAAAGCAGACATCAGCCTGCTTGGTTACGTGACATATTCGTATTATGTAACATACAGAATACACACATGAAACTGTCAAGCTCGTAATGGTAACAACGCCAGAACTGGTCAACACGCAGGTGTTGGTTAACACTAAAATAACCAAACACGTTTATAATTGCTTTTAATTTTTTAAAGACCACACAGTCGGTGTGGTGGGAAACATCGTCTCGTTTTTTTATCGAGTTTTGTTAAAGTGTTACTTTCTACCTAATTCTTAACATTGATCAAAATTGGTACAACGACTTCGATACAATGGCCGTTTAAACCATTTTACCGATTAGAACAACCAATAGAAGTTTTGTTTACCTTTCCATAGTGTTCAGTCGACGTGTCAACACAATTAACCGTGGTAACAAGTATGCATGACTAACCATGGATAACAAATGTGTCTTACATGATATTTAAGATGTAACGAAGTAAAGACACAGGGAGACAGCATCTCTGTGGGGGACTAGACCGCAGCATGCATTCTAACCTATCACAAGTACGAGTAAGAGGTGCCAGAGGCCAAGTGTGTTATATGTACATCTTACACAATCGAAAATCGAGATGGCTTCAAGCACACGACAACATATTCTGTTGAATTTTTCATTGCTCTGTTATGTTGCTGTTCAAAGGGCCCTCACCCAGCATCACATGGTACATGGCAGAATTTCATCTCTGCGAACAAATTGATTTGATTGGAGGGGCTACCTAAATGGATAGGAGACGACAACACCAGCATTAGCTTCCAGATATATTTGGGAGGTATTTGCTTAAGGATATGTGTGGACCGGGTGTCTTTTGTGGCAAAGGTCAATCGTCACCCTATGGACAACTGGACGATCGATTCACAAACCCCTACAAGATTGGTGATTCACCCGTAGTCTCTAGACGGGACTGATCTATTGAACGTGATGCTCAGTGAGTATTCTGACAATCTAATTTGACAAGTTCTGAGTCTGAGTGACACCAGTACACACGCTGGCAGCACACCAGTTGCAAACAGATTCATACAATGCACAAGAATAAAAAAGACTGCATCCAAAATTAACCACTTTGTGCTGGAGGCTTCAAGGTTGTACTCTTATTAATACATTCTTCGACTTACCCTGATTTTTTTCAGATACCTATGAGTTTAGGTTGAATTTCGAGGATTTACTTAAGTTCAAATGGAACACCACCCACATTCGATCACAGACTTTATACTCAGGTAGACTTTTCTGCCGGTCTACTACGTGAGGAATCATTAGACTCGAGTTTCGCTTTTATTAAAGCTCATCAATAGTTCATCTCCTTGTTCCAGTCGGACTTTGCACTCTGACCCTCGTGTTTGTGAGACTCAGATGTTAATCACATCGCCAGTAACACCATACTAGGCTTGACCGATCAGTTGTGTTTCAAAAGCTTAACCATATAGTTTGTTTCCATTTACGGAATGTGTGTTCGGCGGATCGACGACCGCTTATGACTCATTATTATGGCCCAGTGCAATGAATCATCCGTAGAACAAAGCGGAAGAGTAATTAGTCCCATTGTGCTGATCAACTCATCCTATATAACGTAAACCACAAACGGTGGTGCCTTCAAAGAATAACGGTCTTGTCCAAAGAAAACACCATCGAAGAACGTATCCGACGTAGCTCTGAGGTAATGAACCGTATTACGAGTTAATAGTCATCAACGACTAACATTTTTAAAAAAGAGCAGGCTGCTTCCATATAGATTCTCGATGGTTTATCAGGTGATACTAACCAGGAGTCCGTTTCCGGACTCCGTATTTATTGGCAGTTTTTTTGTAATGGTCGTAGTGAACAGCTTTGCCACTAATATGACAGATAATCCAATTCGATTGAACTACAATTCATGGATATCCCCATCCCTTTTCATATGCTTCCTGGGTGTGCAGTACAGCCGTGATGTAGATAAGTAGCCTCCATGATATGTAATTCAACTACCGTGATACTCTGAGTTTTTATATTTACGTGCGACTTGAATATTCACCTGGTATGTCTTTCGCGTAATGTGAACTAAATTCCACCTTCACTGTTTTAGCAAAAAACAAAAATTTTCAAAAGATTCTGCTGTTTTTTTCACTAGTAATCGATTAATTGGCGTGAAACTAAGGTCTTCATTTCTCGAAACGCTGTGAAAACACTAAAACAGTGAAACGTGAAAAGAAACATTTTAAAATACCTTCGGCTGCGTTTTGTCAAGTGTGTGAATTTCCAGTCTGTGAAATTCGAAATGATGCAATCGTGCTGTTTAGGCGCCACTATTAAATCTACCATAAAACTAAAATGTCATTGAATTTATTTTTCCTGTTTGTGATTTTTGTACCGCTTATGCCAATTTTGGTACTGCATGCCAAACGATTGATTTGGTCTGGTTTGTTAACTTGACAGCTTAAATATGTTTTCGACGTAGATTTTTTGTGGTTCAACTTATCAACCATTTTACGGCATTAGCTTGGCTGACCACGCTGTCTAGCGAGCTCAGCATTCTGATTATTTGGGACATATATTCCCAAGAGTGTTGGTTTAAAGTGAAACACAATTTCACGACTAAAATATATGGGAAATCGATTCCTGATTAAATTCACGGAAGGTCTGCTGAGTAATATATAATTTTTCACCACAAAAATAGGTAAACTTAGTTTCGAGCAACTGCAAAGAAATCTCGAACTGGATACTCTCGAATAAAGGGCGTTGTTTTGACCAACCGGGCTGTCACTGGGTTGTATGAAAGTGGTACGCACTGTGCTATTTTTACGTTTATGCACTGGTCGGTATCGATCACCTAGGTCACATTTGCTGATCACCGGTGATTCTAAGATTTAACGATTTTCACAAACCATCAAGGTTTCACCCGACTAGATACCATATCTGGCCGAACAAAACTGAGCAAGACAGTCATTGTGAACTGATCCTAAAAAGAATCAGAATTTTCTGTTATCCTACCTTTCTCGAACGTTACTGATGAGTAATAGGGGATTTCGGTTTTTATATAGACTGAACATCACCCACAATTGATCACAGCTGTTGCATTCCCATAGACAATCCGGTCGGCCTCTTTCGAACCGCAGAAGCACTAGACTCGAGTTTCGCTCTCATTAGAGCTCGTCAATAGTGCATATCCTTGCCATGGCTGGGTTTAGAACTCTGACCACGCTTTCATGAGGCAACCGTTTTGACCACTGCGCCACTGACCTCACATTAGGTACGACCCTTGTGAGTAATGATCACATTGCGTGATCGCCTCGAGAGGAGACATTTACTGTCCTGTTAACTCCGATCAATGACCCCTCGTAAGTTGATGCAATGGCTCCCCTTCGCAAGACAGAGATAAACTCCGTGTTGTCTCCGACTGGTATTTTGTCACACAGCCCCACGGTCTTGTCACTTACTCAGAATTAATTTACGGTGTTCGAGAAGGTCAAACTAAGTGGTCGATAAGGTGAAACGAGTTGAACACCTTGCAGAGTCACAGCAATAGATCGGAGCAACAACAGCTTAATATGGCCGATCATTCCTGCCAATTGAAAACGGCAGTATATGTGCCTAGATTTCAAGTCATTGGTGGTGTTATCAAGAAAGGTCAACACAGCCCTTTCATCTGACCAGTCTGCAGCCCGTTTCTGGACTAAGCCATCCTCGCCTTGATTTGTGGGAGTGATCATGTCATCATTGTTTTACTCCTGTTAATTATTTGTTGATGGCTTCTATGATTTCAACTTGGATGGAAGTCTTAGCTGAGGGGTAATCGATTGGAGTTCACAGGACAGTAAATGTCTTCCCTCGAGGCGATCGTGCAATCTGATCATTATTCACAAGCGAAGGCGGCTGAGCGTTCACATATAATTATTTGGCCGTGCCTAATGTGAGGTCAGTGGCGCAGTAGTCAACACGGTTGCCTCATGAAAGTGTGGTCAGAGTTCTAACCCCAGCCATGGCAAAGATATGCACTACTGAGGAGCTCTAATGAGACCGAAACTCGAGTCTATTGCTTCTGCTGTTCGGAAAAGGGCGACTGGAAAGTCTATTGGAATGCGACAGCTGCAATCAATTGTGAGTGATATTCAACTTGAAATTAATCAAATCCTCAACTACGCATCAGTCAGTATTGCTTCTTTTACCTTAGAACCTCCACATGCATACTCTTTCATTCAAAGTCTTTAAGTACAATTGTGATTAACCAGTTCACTCTCTACGTCACAATCGACAATCAAATATGTGGTCATTTTAAGTAAGTACTTCAACCGAACAATCGAAAGTCACGCGTAGAGTTGAGCAAAAAATGCTGGCTGAATAAATGGCCGCCATTTATTAAAGATCACACAAGTCATTGGTACTGAAACGTAGGAGGTAAGGAAAACAAAAAAGGGAAAAGTTGAATTGTTTCACTTACTCTGTGTGGATGGATAGTTTGCCAGCTCCCGTGAGAAGTGCCTCTAGTCCAAGAACAAGAAATACACTATCCCCACAACTCTGTGGGCTGTCCGCTGAGCGCTGCAAGCAATTCTGTCTACATTTTGTCCAGCCATCGATGTTGTGAACATTATCATATGTTGTTTTTGAAGGCGGCAAGCTTTGGTTGGAATAACTGCGGTGCGCTAACCCCTAACACCTCCAGGAAGTAAATTTTATTTCCTGGTGGTGTAAGAGGTTAACACACCGGCACTGAACTAGATTGATTGGGTAAAATTAATCTTATATTCATAAGTATTATCATTTTATATGTCATTTCTCGATTGTTCCATTAAATTACCCAACCTGAATAAGATTGTTTGTTGGGTATGTAGCCCAATTTGAATTCTCTTAGTCTAAAACAATCTTTGTGAGGGCAGCACAATTATCAGGTTTAGTATGAAGTGTATTTAAAGCAATACCATACGTTCGGTTAAAACCAGAGGCGCGCACAGGTTGAATTGGAATTGTGTGACAGAGCAAGCTGCTGTGTTGTTGACGCCATTTTAATTTTCGTCCGTTTAAGTTATGTGCATGCCTGTTTGTGTTGTTTCCTTTTTACAGGACTGTTGCTGGAACCTCCACTTCAGAAGAACACTGTTCCCCGGTTTCTCCACGTCGCCCCAAAGTTGAACCGCAAGTGTAACGGACAGTCAAAGTAGAAACAGCCAGCTTGTGTGTTATAACACAACCTTGGTCTCCACATGTGAGCAAAGTCTACTAATTAGTTCCGCTGGAAACCGTGAAGTAAACCAAAGCAAGTCTAAGCCGACTTCTTACCACTTCCAAAACTAGGTTTGCCAGATGGTTCGTGTGAAAGATTCTCACGTGATAATCGAACCTCTAGTGATCATTTTCCAGCCCATAGTACATCTACAGCTTCTTATTGTCAACCTAACCGACATCAGTTATCAAGCAGATCGAAATGGAATGATAATTTTTACCCATTGCCTTTTTTTAGTCGCAATGCGTATGCGGAACACAATACACGGGTCCGCCCTTGTAATGACTCGGACAAACGATTCAAAATCCAGCCCACTGGATAAGTCTATCTTACCTTCCTTACAGATGAGAATAGTTGATTGGACAATAAGGTAATCCAACTGGTCAGGTTTTGTAAGCCGGAATGGAGGCATAACTCAGGATCGGCGTTGTAATCTTCGTCTGTCAAATAATTGCCGACCCAAATTGGGTGGAACGGTTTAATTAGAAGGCTTCTGGTTGAAAATGAACAAGAGGTGTCAGATTACCATGAAAACTATTTTACAGACACACCATCTGTGGCAAGGATACAAAAGAAACTCCATTCACTGACACATTATCATGGAAATTTTGAACTTTTGCGCTAATCAGGAACTGGTCGAGGAATGTCCAACGCTTGTTACAGTCTGTTTAAAGTTAGGCGAATGTTGCTGCATAATTGTGCCACATTTTGGACAAGCAATATTTACCATTCAAGCCACTCAAACAAGGAAAACATTATGATGCGTACACGGCCATTTTTAACCACACTGTTAGTCGATTGGTTTCAGCTGATACACTACGAAGCTAATACACTAATAAGACAGCATTGAAGCGGAATCTGAAAGACGAGCTAATTATTCACCATCAGTCACTTCCTGTCAACTCAACACGTGGATTGTTCGATAGATTGTTTATGCCAACGGATCCGGAAACGCTATCTGGCTTGGTTTGATAGTCAAATCAGCAGGAAGGTCACTAGGTCGATAACTGCATGGACATTTGGGATTAATTATGTTACAGAAAACCTGGTTAAATTCGGATACTGAGGATGACACCGTTCAGACTGACTGTCTCTCATCCCATAACGCACATCGCCAATTGTGTTATCGAAATTGCAGTGGAAGTGTAGTCATTCACATAAAATAATTCTGGTGTTAATCAGTAGGTGCTTTCTTTAAACATATCACAGTTTGTGCAAGTTGTTATACCATGAAATGCAAACACAAGTTGCTAGTATTTTACTGTCCCCCACGTGTGTGACCTCAGAGATTATGATATTCATTATGACTATTTTTGTACATCCATATTTCTTGTGTGTATTTTTTCAAACAGATTTAATGGAGTTGATATAAAGCTTCCTTACCCTGCTCGGTTCATGAAATATATTTCTTGTCTTGCCAGAATGAAATCCCGTCTTAATTTGAATTTTAAAAATAACCCGCAAATGTTTTCGTTATCAAATCGCCGTCATTGGGTAACTCATACTATGCAGTTACTAAGTTTTATTCAAATGTTTATAGTACAATTTGCTATCGATTTTGATCTCGTTACATGGACCGTAAACTAAGATAACTACAGTGTTATCCCGATAACTTTGATAGATTAAAGTAAACGCTTTCCACAACAGTCTTTGCGTTCTTCATCTATCCTCATCTTTCTGTCCAGTGTAACCAACTGATTACTTAGGTTAACTTTCGTTTTGTCGTCTATTGCCCATAGAACACAATTTTCGCACATCCTGTTACACTCTCAACTCTTCATCTCATTAAACTCCGTCAGTTGTATGAATTGACCCGCCAGACAAATAGCTACAAGCCAGTAAGGTTAATTTCACCAGTAATCAGTGATGAGTTGCGCCGACGTACTGCTGTACACGTTCAAACATTGCTAGTTAACAAAACTACCACAAAATCTGGAAGATAATGAAGTGTGTAAATGTGGTCAGTGGCCCCATACAAAAATCGTCTAGAGGTGTTAAAAAAGAACTGTCGCTCTGGAAGTTCACCAAAAGTTCTGTAAATGAATCTCTTCCCTCAACTGACAACTTCCTCCCTATTGAATGCACAGCTGTATGCAATGAAATGGTGCAACCTACAGTGGGAAACACAAGGGGTTTAAGTGCAATGTCTCCGGTTGTGTTCAGTGGGTGTGATAAATTGTTGGCTGGGCCTTTCGCAAATCTAGTCACAGGATGTATCACACATAGATACTGAACTTCTGGAGAAGTGGTAGTATCACAGTGATACTCAAGTGAAGTGCAACCAAATTTCAAGCTTCTGCTTGAACGTTTGACTTTGCAGAATGACAACACTGATACACACCTGTTTGTGGATTGTCAACCTCGATCCGCCGTTAACTCACCGTTCTGTCTTGTTCACTCAGTGTTGTCATCCTTAGATTAGAAACGCTAGGCAATCGGTTTCCGTTTCTTTGATCACAGCCATCATTTTCACTG
The DNA here is from genome assembly GCA_014338405.1 of Paragonimus skrjabini miyazakii. Taxonomy (NCBI): domain Eukaryota; kingdom Metazoa; phylum Platyhelminthes; class Trematoda; order Plagiorchiida; family Troglotrematidae; genus Paragonimus; species Paragonimus skrjabini miyazakii. The sequence continues at coordinate 99,014 of JTDE01000404.1, forward strand.
TTACGACAACCAGCTTCTGTTCTGTTATTTCAAACAGTACGGCATTCAACCGTCACTAGTAGTGTTATTAGGTGATTAATTTTCGAATCCCTCCCAATTTACTCGCTTAACTGATAAACACTGTTCCTCAGTAACCACGAACTCGACTTTTATAAGATGCAGTTCTCCCTTGTTATTAATTTCCTCCCGCGTGGGCCCCATACTCATCCATAGGTTACATTTTTGCTCTATTATGCAGATAATCTGATCTTTGGTCTCAACATTCAGAAAAATCTTCATCCCTCGCTCAGTAGAATGACCAAACCGAATCGACCCGTTGATATGACGTACACTCTCTACAGCTAACTACGTCCAAATATATGGATGTTATATTTTTATATCTTAAAGAAGCAACCTACTAGCAGTCTTTCGATATTTTTCTCCCAGTACAAATTGAAAATAAGTTTCTCACTGTTCGGTATTTAGGTGTCACGTTGGCTCACAACGTTTTTGTTAATGTGAGAAAACTCACTTTCCACGTTTTACGTCTAAGGTCGTCTTCAGACGCGTACAATCTTATCCTTCTTTCGTGGATTTATTTATACTCCACACTTAGATAGATTGCTGTTCGATAATCTTCTGTGGACTTCTAATCAAAGATTTTCTACTTCTTTCTAAATCCATGTGGAAATAGTCTGATTGTGACAGTATTTCTTGGAACATCCCTATTGAGTTTATCGCGTTTCAACATACAGCTGACGTACGTCTCTTGTCTACAGTTCTTTGTTCGATTCCGATCACCTTCTACACTCCCAGCTTATTAAATATGGAATCACATCTTCAGCTGAGTTCTGTTTAAAGCCTGTACATGTGCGTACCCCATTGTACGGTTGTTCTTTTATCTTGTGCCTAGCACGGTTTTTCTTAAGTCTAGTTATTTTGCGAAAGATTTGTCAATAACTGTGATCTGACAATTTTAACTGACATTGTGTTCCCAGGAGATGACGTTGTGTGAACGCCGAATATTCATGTTGAAAGACTCATAAACCAGGCTTTTAACTTGATCCGATCCCAGCCACCCGGTAGATAATAAGAACTCCTTTTGTATTGCCCAAACAGTTTTATCATTTCATCCCAATCCAATCAAACAACACATGCTAGCCACGGTGGAATCGATCAACAATTGATTTTGCGTTGCTTAATTGGTGTGTAGCTTTCTACTTGTACGATCAACCTATTCAAACACACTGGGCAACACCGTAGACCTACATTCGGTTATGTACCAGGCATGTGAAGCGCAGATCATTTTGCAGTGATTCACCCCCAAGTGATCAACCGTTTTACGTGCGTCCAAGCAAAATGTTGATGTTACCTTTTGCCCAGCATATATATGCCTTTACTGCCCACTGTTAACGTAGTGAATTGGTGAGGAATTATTGAAAATAAATGTTCCGCACCTTTTCTCTTCTGTGGCTAGAGGAAACATTTTTCAAACAATTCACTTTTATCAACAGATCTGATGCAGACTACGTGTTGAACAAAACTACTGAATTCTACATTAACCACCCATTGAGTATTACAGAGAAGTTGGCAGTTAACATCACCAGTGACTTGGGTGACCATCGTGTGAACCAGCAAACACCATCTACTACTTTTTCAAAGAAATACAACGGGGATGCAATAATTTGTTTCCAATGTTCACATCAAGGTGAAATCTGACGACCATGAAAAGTGTGAAAATTATTTCGAAAATATTTCTTCCCACCAGATTACTGACTTACATGTCTTGGGAATTAAATCAACACATATCTGGAGGCTAATTTAACAGTACTGCTTTCAATATAAACCTAAGAATATAAAATCGTACACTCACTTTATATAGGATGAAGATCATAGGGTATACTAAAGTAAAATATCTATATTTCAAACAAGAGAATCGTATCCAGTTAGTATGCATTGTGATAAATTTACCTCAACGTCAATGCCATCTCGAAATGGGAAAACATTGACAGGTTATAGAAAAAAACACCTAACCAGAAGCTATGTAAGGCTGGGCAACAGCACGTTTCGAAATGTAAAAAATAAGTTTGCCTTTAGCGAAACTGTTAAATATGCTAGATATGCAAGTAGTGTATGCTTTTAGAAGTCAGTTGTTGCTGAAATCTGTAGCTGTAACCTCACAGTCACTGTCTGCGTTTCACATTTCTACTTCACACCTATACCTCTGTTAAAGGTACTTCGACATTTTCGCTAGAGTTGGCGTACTGCATTAAGATATCGACCATAATAGTGATATTCCGGGACAGATAACAGAAATCAACGCTGTTAATGCCACACATCATAAAGATATCAGTGGATAAACGGAAACTCAGCATAAACCAGCTATAGGGGTATTGGGTGTCAAACTATCTTGAACAATACGGCTCTTGTTGAATCCATTTTGATCTATTTTTCATCCATATGTTCACGATTTTTCCACTTTGTGTACAACATAGGAAGACAGAGGCTGCTTTGTAACTGACCCAGAAAATGTCATGTACATGAAAGATGTGGAAAAGTCTATTTTTATCTCTAGATATTTGACTCCCGTTGTCATAATCACTTTCTTGATTGGTGGACTCACGGACAACTTTGTTACATAATATATGGTGAATTTTTTTGAACCGTCTGGAAGAGTAGCCCCTCGATTTTCAAAATAATCACCGACGGTTGCTAACTATACATCAGCTTTCTTTTGACCTACAATTAAGTACAATCACCTCCCGCTGAACCATCAAGATTGTGCACATACTTTTCTATCTACCACTCAGTGGTAGAATCGCGGTTCATCACTGTGCCACCACCATTTCATGTGTTTTCCAAATGTTGTTTTTCTAGCTGTTGACCTGCTCGGTTCTATGGAATTATGCGCAGTCCACTGTAATGTTGACTGGTTGATTGAACGGTATTGATTGATCGGTTTGTACTGAGACACCGAGAGGTGAGCAACATTATCAGCAAAAAACTGTTACAATTACTTTGGGTTTGAAGACAGTAGACAGGCACACATATAAAAAGACGACAGAGCCGTGTCGTGTAAATGTTAGGCCTGAGTTAGTTAATCGGTCTTAGTGTGGCGATACTTCACAAATTTCGTTATAGTCCGAAATTTGCGAGAATGGATAGTCGACATTCCTTTTCCCGCCACTCCTTCACGGATACTTGCATCATGCTGGTTTAAGCTTGTCAGGCAGAATTAGTCTGAACGATACTTCAGCAGAAGAACTGTGTTAGAAACCTAGATCTCATCACCCTCAAAAGTTGTAAAAACATCATAGGAATACAAAGAAATCAAACGACCACAGAGGGAACGCATATCTCTGACTTCTACTCTGGGCTATCCTACGGCACAACCAAACAACAATAGTGACTTCAGAATGTACTGGGCACATGATTCAGTATCGGCGGACTCGGGTCAAAGTTGAGTCACGGCATGACTAAACCATAACCACATTCTGCACAGCTCAAGTGTTCGGAGGTAAGTCATGCAACTAGATGACTCGATTGTCCATAAAAGTGCTCAACTGATTGATCGCTGGTCATGACGAAGCCTACTTTATTCCAGAGAGTTGTTCGGGTGTAGAGATTAGGATGAACTAGACGCCTCAAACAACGGAATGGGTGAAGTTTCAATTTGATGACTGGCTCCGTACTATCCAGGTTTTGAATCTTTTATCCCGATGTTGAAGTGTATACAGCTTGGTTCCATATAGAACGAGATCACACACAGCCCCCCGTTGTCTAATTCATCACTATTTCTTATAGGTCAGGGCTAACATTGATGTTTTCCTCGGACTCTTGGGTTTCGTGCCTGTGTAGTCCAAAAGCTGTTGCAATGACCACAGAGAAGCTGCAAACTGGCGTAGCGAAAAGGAGCAGTCTCTCTCACTTAGCACAAATTGCTTTTCAAATGGTTTGATGTATGTTTGTACAAGCTTTCTGTCTACTCACAACAACTTTGAAATTTTACGTATCGATCCTCCTAGTCTACATAATCCAATAGTTTCTCACCTCAAATTCAGCTTGAGTATATCCAGTAGTCTGATGTCAAGCCACCGATGCCGAAAACCTAGTCATATATATCAGTGACTCAACTATGATCGCATAAGAGGTGCGGGATATGTGTACTACCCAGTAAATCCATGACATGACAAAAATCCTGGAATGCACGTAAGGAATAATGTCATCAGTTCATACTATAGTCATCATGTTAATCAGGTTTTAAAACAGGACAAGCCGAGCTCAATTTCTCGATCAAATGTTCCATCATCTAGTACACACCACTCTTTTCCTTCAGATATTTTTATTTTTGTGGGAATTAATTTAATCCAACACTGTTTGACAAATGGATAAGCAGAGTGGTTTGTAGCGCTTAGCCGGTATGGATTAGAAATACCCATTAGACCGTTCACATAATCACCATCTCACCAATTTAACTCGCAAGAAGGCGGACATCGTTTTGCCTCCTTCCCCCCGCTGAGCGAGTGCGCATACTTACGGTTGGTGACATCCGTTTCTGGATTGATCTGTCACAGTGACAGAACCCAAGAAATTCCCGTGCATAGCCGTTATTGCGTGTTTTGTCCTGCACTCGCACACTCCGTACCTAATATTGTCCCGAAAGGACAAGGCGTACATACAAATATACCCCGTTTTTCTGGGCATGTTTGAAAGGGTTAACAATTGCACCGTAGTTGTACTACTGGACCTCTCTGCTCGTTTTATTGGATAATTGCTTGCCCTGTTAACCACCTGCATTACCGCACATTTAGTGTTGATTAGCCGGAGAGTGATTGTGAAGTGCACGTCGTTGGATAGAGAACATTGTGTGTGTGTGTGTGTGTGTGTGTGTGTGTGTGTGGTAGGATCGATATTTGAGTAGTCGACACCGTGTAGGAAAAGTTCACAATGGGGTTCAGTTCCAGCTGTGTGACAGGTGGAGACAAAGCAGATTGCCAAGACTAGAGATTGGGACAGGTGAACACTAGATAACGTTCCATTTGATGACAAATTGGCGATTAGAAATTAGTTCTGCTTTCGAGAAAAGTCAAAACGCAGAGAAGCCGATCGAGTTGATTAAATCCATGCCTAGGACTCTTGCCTCTTTGTCGAGCACTCAAGGACTGGTTTTGAAGTTTTGAAGTACCGGAGGTGTGTGTGACATTGGCGGACTGGGGAAGTTAACTGCTGATCTAACTGCTTTGAGATTGCTCAAACAGTATTCAGGACACTTCGAATAGATATAACGTAAAAATTTTAGGCTTCGGATTAATTTGTACATATAATATTAGGACAATCGAACCGTTGATCATTTAAAGGAGCTAAAAATGTTTGCTCCCGAATATTAGCATTTTGAGCTTCCGATAAACATTTTTGTGGAAGAAACGAATTTTCACCTTAATAAACCTGACGGTGGTGCAACGGAAACAACACTAGGCACGCATACGCAAATGGATTATTTGAACGACATATCTGAGATTGCAGCAACTCTTTTGTTAATGTAACTCATGAAAGACAAAAAGGGTGTAATTGAGTGAACAGGCCCCAGACCCATAGGAAGTACAAAATAAAAGGGACAGATTAGTGCATTATTATTGGAGTAGATATTGTCAATTGCAATACACTTTTAGGTTCATACATTTTCGAGAATACAATCAAAAGTTTCACATATCTCCAACTCTCATTTGTATTAGTGTTGCGATGTTTACTGTAGTTCTCAGTCAGTCAGAAAAAATGTGGCTGCCCTACTCAGAGCCACACTATTTGAATGCTAAGGCTAACAGGTTTACTGTCCACATTTATTTTTTCGGTTTGATGGATGGAGAATCTACCAACTGGTTCTCTGATCTAAATCTTCAGTGGTAATTTCATGCAAGCTTCTCATAAACACTCTATATTGGTAAACAATGAACTGACGGCGATTTTTCACACCGTAAACCGATCATTGATGGGCATTTTATCTACCGTTACATGCAGTACAAAAAATTTCAGTGTTCTTGAGTGAATTGTGACTTATAAGTTCCCAATAATTGAGTCCTTCAAAGTACCCGTGTTTGCTGCCGAATCACGGAGCTGTTTTTATCTCACAAATTCATTCATTACCGTGCCTGTCAAGAATTATCTGAAGTTGGTTGTCAACACTTTCCGTCGTTAAATTTCACCCGAGTTAGCCACCTTAACCCGACACACGCCACATCACGTGATGGGTTAATGGTTTAGATTATTACACTTGAAAGCGGACCCATCAGACGGTTCTTTTTCACTGTTGCTCGAGGTACCAATAACAGTCCTTTGTTTAAGTAATCTAATGGTCTGACATTCAGCAAGCCCCTACGAAACGGTTGTCAGAACTGCTAGTCCGTTGAGTTATTTGACCATCCTTATATTCACACAGACCTCGGAGCTGTACCCAAAGTTAACTTTGTTGAAAGTCGATGTACAACACTTCATCGCGAAATGCCTTCATCGAGTCACACTAATACGATATACCATTTTGTTTCGTGTGTCAAACCATTCCCTATTTCGTCTAACTTGGTAGTTCGTAGCTTGCTTCCTGTATGGCTTGTGTGAGTTCATCGAATGACAGGACGAGAAATGCATATATGTATATATATATATATATATATATACATAT
>JTDE01000404.1:105765-123239 GCA_014338405.1 Paragonimus skrjabini miyazakii
ATGCATATATATATATATATATATATATATATATATAGGGCGAGTGCGGTTGGTTCTCTTGTTTGTAGCGAACCAGTATTTTCAATTCCCTGAAGACTGGTTGGGACGATTCTGAGTCATCGGATTAACGGTTTATGTGTGTAGCGTTTAACTGCTCTGGTTCCTTTAGTACTAATCTCAGTAGCATTGGTGTAAGGAAATAATCTGAAAGGCGACCTTTGTAGATTGCATATGGTTTGTATTGTGATATGTCTTCCCTTTGTTTACAATGGTTTTATTTTATAGGCGTCCACGAGCGCTTTATTCTGTCACTTAAAGTCACTGTAGCAATTTTTTGTCCATATTGTCGTCTATACAATCGGTGATCCGTCCATTAATAATTTCTCACCCAATAACGAATATGTGGTTTATTTATCCAACCGAATGTCCACATTCCCCTCACATTCTACATAATGACCGACAATGACCAAAAATCTGAGAATGCATAGTAAAAGGCGAATACAACAAACACAGTCGGCGAATCAGATAGCTGGGCTAACCAAAGCAAGACGAATGTTCAATTTTCCCCAGTGACTTGAAACGTTAAGTACAGATTGACAGAGGGCGAACGAAGTCAATGAATGTTTCACAGATTGGGTTTTGGTCCCTATCGGTTCGTTTGGTCCACGTGATTGGTGAACTAGTGCAAGTCTCTAGGGTTGCAGCATCCCTGAGTGAGGAAAACGCACTTTGCACAATCGTCTGATATACTTGGATTGAGCGGTGCGACGACGACGATGGTATGGCGACGGCATGGTATCTGTCTGATCTGATTAGTTCTAAAATAAAGGCTAGCACCAGTAGCAGGGCGGTTGGTTGTTGGTTATGTTTTTCATAGATGGCACCGGAGATTGTCACACTTGACAAATAACATTCTGCTTCTTAGAAACCAGTAGCTTGTTATATCAACCTTGACACATTCAAATCAGGTGAACACTGCCTGACAAAAACAGCGATAGTACATGGAATGACAAGGATGATAGATTCAATATAGTTTGTCTTCTCACAAAAAATAAAATTCTTACGGAGATAGTGTGTATTAATAGAGTGTTCTTCATGTTTTTCGTCGGATAGCGGGACGCAGTTACAGTACCAGTTAAGGTAGGTTTTGAGTCTAATTAGGCATTTTTTAACAACAACACCCCCCCCCCCTAGAACCGTCGCAGTTGCCAGCCAAGTGGAACAGTTTGTTCTACAACACGTTCTCATAGACATCGTCATTCACTATATTCCTAAGTTTTAACCATGTAGTATAGCGTGAGGCAGGCACCGTTATTTGAACTCCTGCTCTAGCACTGGAATACCACACAGTTGTCTGAAATATACCGATTTAATTCACTGTTCTACTCAGTCTTTTAAGGACAGAACACTCGGACTGTATTGGACCTACCTTGAACAGATTCCTTTTGATTGACCTCTTTTGCGGTGATTACACTTTTGCATTTCTTGTCTCTTTAATTGAAAGAAAACATGACGTTCATCGCTGTATTGTGATTCGAGGGGTCTGCAAAAAATTGGTAACCGAGTGTTTTGAAGTTGATCACCTGGAGTATACAAAAGCTGATCAATTTCTGTTACCAACTGGTGACTGCGTCCAGTGAACCGGTGACCTTCTGCTCAGCTTACCCGATCGATCACAAAAGTAAACGTATGATACAGTGACATTTTACGGAGGCCAGCAACCCAATGCCACGTGATCAAGTTCACAAAAAGCATATGTATGAACACTGAGTTGTGGTCTACGACAGTGGTACGTTGAATGACACACAGTACATGCTTGATGTTGCAGCGTGGTGAAACGCAGCGAGAGCAGGCTGTACTTGAGAGGATGGTCAGGTAAGCCAAATGTGATGAGGACTGTATTTTGTTGGACAGTGTGGGTTCACATCCCTACTGTCATAAATCAAAACTACATACGCACTATAAACGCTTCACTCGAGTACTGCGTAATAGATATGCCGACTTGTTTACTTTCCAAAAACAAACACGATTGGATTATGGAATACCTGTGCTGGTTCTGACTGTTATGATAAACTGAACACTATTCACAACTGACAGTGGCCATCGCATTTCCACATATTTTCAGTCGGCCCCCCTCGAAAAGAAGCATTAGATTCTAGTTTCGCTCTGGTTAGATCTCGTTAGTATATATATCCTTGTCATGGCCGGGACTAGAACACCGACCCCACCTTCATGGGGCAATCATGTTGATCACTATGCCACTGGCGACATATTAGACCTGATTGAACTACCATATCTTATCGCTCAACCTCCTTAGATCGTGAACAATGGTCGGGTAGTCCGATTGTCTCGGTAGGAAGCCCATTAACCGCCCAGTTAACTTCCATCAATGACCAGATGATCAGAACTTATGCCCAAATTTAAATCAAAAGCTGCCAACTTGTCGAGCGATATCACTGAAGAGCACTGAAGGATGATAGTTAGCACCTAACGAAAATCACTGACAAATGACCGCAGCTTTTGCATTCAGATAGACTCTTCAGCCCACCTATTGATAAAAGAAGCAACATATTCGAGTTTTTCTCTTGTTCGACCTCTTCGGTAGTGCGCATCCGGCCGTAGCTTGGATATTCACTACTGACGATTTCTAACAAGAGCGGAACTCGAGTATAGCGTTTTTTTGAAATTGTTTAAACGAAAAGTCTATGGAGCTGTGATATGTGAGGCTACTTGTTAGTGATATTCAGTTTATATTGACCCGACCAGTGTCTCGATCTGATGACGTGCTGGCTAATCTGTCACTTGAACTCCACCGTAAGATGAACGAGGAGACGTTCTCAACCTGGACTCGCCAACTTCCAAAGTTGGAAGGTTACGAAACACGTGGACACATATGTCGATATAAGGGAGGGGCACATCAATTATGGAATCTCGGGGATTGGGGTTGCCTGGTTCAGTAGACGACTGTGGTTTTTATGACCGGATGGGGATATGGCCACCTCTGACCGATTATCTGAAATACAATTCGGTGGTTTCATGTTTACCATGACTGTAGGATCAGTGTGATGACTATCCTCATGACAGATTGATTTACTTGGGGCTCTTTGGCATATCACATAAATCATATAAATAATATAAACCACACAGATTACCGGTCAAGTCGTTAGGAGAAATAACTGATTACCCCACATGTGATTGAGCCAAACTTATCAGATAGATACGGCTGGAATCGATATTATCCTAATAAGTAACTTGACAGATTTATTGATTTAGAAAAGACGCAGTTGTGAGAAATCTAGACTTCGGCTGGATTCGAACGTGTGACCGTGAGAGTGAGTAATAATCAAGTAATAACCATCAGAATCCCCCAGTACTCATCCGATTTGCCAGCCAGAATGATCGAATGATAAGAAGCTTAGAAAGGATCAAGTTCAGGTGAATCGGAACCGGCGACAGAAACAGCACTTCCAAGCACGGCAAATTTCACAGTTGGGTTTAATCACCTACCGGTCCCACTGTTTCATATGACATCTACCATGCGATTCCTAGAGCCAACTTGTTTTGAAATCCTATCGGGACAGTCGATTCCCTAGATCACTTGGTAGGTTCCATATGAGACAGTGGGATGGGTGGGTAACACTATCCAAAGGTGAAACTTCCAAGCTTCAGGCATGGCTTCGTAAATCCATTGAGAGAGAGAGAGTTTGTGGAGTCTGGGCATGTCGCTTGTGTCGCTGGTTCGGATTCAGCCGAATTTTTTGCAACCAAACTTAACCACTGCTCAGTTTGACTTACAAATGTGATAAGTAGCGTGGAATTCTGAAGGCCATTACCTGATCACCGCTCACGTTCGTTTGCAACTCTCCCACCTAGTTAACAATTACCGGAGATTCGCTTTCAGCAAACATAATTAAATCCGAGTCTCTTTGCATGAGTATGGTATGAGTAGTGCAATCCTCGCCCCAGGCGGAAGTTGACGTCATCCTAACGCGCTGGATTTGCCTACCTGAATTTACGTCCTAGGACTAAAATGGAGATAAATTTTCAAACTGTAACAACAGAACTCCTCGTCCATGCCTAAGGTTAAAAGTATTTTATGGAACGGTCAAAATTTCGATTCATCTGGTCCAGCCTGGTGGGAGCATAGATTCAATTAATCCTTAAAAATCAGTTGGTTTAATTCTACCTTTAGATGTACATTTTTTGATGTAGCTGAAGAGAATCCTCGGAAAAATTGAATAAGGAATAAAATGGCACAAATCTTTCCAATGACTTCTTATGAAATGATCAGACCTAGAGAAAGCAGCACTGTCTGTATCGAATTTCGAAGCACAGTCGTGTGAAAATCCGACCCAACCCAATTCCCCCCAAAACGTTTAGCCCTGTATATTCTACCACCTCCGTTTCTGACCGTTAATTGGCCTTGACCTAGATATTTTTGTTTTATCGCGTCAATTGACAGTTGTGCGAATAGCCACTTGTCGCTTTTGTACTTTGCTTGAGTGGTGCGTGCATCACTTTTTTGGAGCTCGGCTCGTCCCTGTTGTTTTTCAACTTGTTGACTGCTCGAAAGAACTCTGTTGGGTATGAATGTCACGTTATGTGCTTATAATTCATCTTTAGCCTATTTGGCATCAAATTGTAATTATCTCCTGGAAACGATCCGTCGATCGAAACTGTTGAGTTTGTCCAATTATTATCTTTGATCATTTGTTCAATAGTACCGTGGCATTGTGAACCAATCTTGTTTTGACCATTTGAGATCGTTGGTTTATTGCTACACGTTGCTCAACGTCTTCCCGGAAGATCGTACACTGTCTACTACTGCCAATTTCACGATCACGTGACGGAATGGAACATGTGAACATTACTGAAACTAACTGAACTTGGTTAAATGTACTATGGAAAAGGTATTACAAATGGTATTTTCAAAATAGTTCGAAACGGACCAAAAACAGTCTGATAATGAATGCCATAAGTTATGTGCGCTTAACTGACTGTGTTAATTTCTAAGGAATGTTTATAATTGTGTTGCCCGAATGGGAATATGCATTAATCAGACATTCACATGTAAAAAGTGAACTGGTTTGCTTGAAAATCGAACGTCATACAGACAGACATGTATATGTTTCGTACACCATCGAAATTGTGAAGAATTTGAGACAAGAAGGATTAATAGGAGAGGGAAGTGGAACATATGCTTATTCACATAGCAGTAAAGAAACATTACGGAACAATAGATTGTTCAGTCAAGCTGACTGTATAAAGGTTAAATGTATCATATCAGATACATATGCGGGTATTCAGATAGGTGATATGGTTAGACAATTTCACCAAATCCTTTTATACTGTCATACCCGTGAATTGAAGCGAAAGTAATCATTCCACGGATTAGCTTTCATAAATCTGAAGCGATATTTTTAGTTCATTACGATTAGGATAATTTGAATAATTTATTCTAAATAGTTATGCAGATCAACTGAATGAGACAAAGGAGAATTAAAGGGCACTGTATGGGGGGACTGTGAAGTAATGAGCTGCATATGTGGAATACAGACTGTAACGATTCACGTCTGATCGTTGAGTTACGCGTAGCCCAAAAACGGATCCCCAAAGTGAAAACAAGATTGGATTCAACCATTTCTACGGTACTATTAAAGAAATGCATCAATAATTACAAAAGGCAAACCTCAATCGTTCGCGACGATAGTCTCGTCCAGCAAAAGCAATAGTTTCTCAACGGGACCAACAGGGTCAAAGGTGAACCGTCACGCCAGCAGACCAGGACAAGAATGACCACTCGCGCCGCGGACATTTAATGACACATTAGTTCAATAAAACAAAACGGGGTGGGTGAGGTGGTGGGAACAAGGGTCAGGTTATTGGGAAAAACAGGGAATGCAAACGATGGGGACGAATTTTCTCAGTTCGTGGATCAACAAATGTACACAGGCAAAAGGACTATATTCGTTACAGAGAGTATGTAAAGTACTACAAGTGACCAGTCCAACATGGTTTTTCAGAGTTGGCCCAATATTGCCCTATATCCCAAGTACTGTTCTTTTTGATCACTGTTTCGGCAGGTTGGTCCAGTCACTGTGGATCAGAGAGTGGAGGTGGACACCTCGTGGTGGAGTCCCAACACCTTGGAAAGGTTTGAATTGGCAAGCTTCATAAGTTAAACGGGTCAGCGAACGCTGACAATACACCACTGTGTCACGTCTCTCATGCTCATTACCCCAGCATGGGTAGGCTGCCGCATACCGCTGGCGCAGGGGGTATGTCGAGACGACCTAATAGCGTTATGGGTCAGCTGACAGGCGTGTATGAATTGGTCAGTTCTGGCCTAGTTATTCATGTAAACTCCAGCATCTTGTGAAAAAGTCTATCGGTTACCAGGAAGTGTGTATTGGTTAATGATGAACAACGTGGTATAAATTAATATCCAGGTTGTTTCATGCCTAGTATGAATTTGAAAGTTTACAACTATGGCATATAGAGTGCCAAAAAATAAAACCAATGAATCAATGTGACACTTTTCGGCCGGTGATAAAATGGAAGTTAAGAATACCCCCCTTCATTTTGGGGCATCCCATTATGATGTTCAGAATTCAGTTCTTAAGTGCCTGGGTAAAACAAATGAGCTCATTTAGAGTGCCCACACTAAAAACATCTGTACAGGAAGGTAAAGATGATGTGTCCACTTCCTCTATCACAGCATAACTTACCTATTAAAAAGCTAAACCAATTTTCTTTGCCTGTAATGTCTTTTCTGTTGTATCTGTGTATTTGTTTTAATGTCCATTAAATGGCGGACAATTTAATTTAATTTATGCAGTAGGACATCAACCGTGTAGACTAACTTAGCTGTTGACTTTATGAGTAGTCTTTATCCGTGTCAAATGATTGATCGGGACGCCGTCACGGACGAAGTTGGTAGTGATTTCTAGCGAAAAAGTCACTGATGACAAACAACATTCGTGAATTATCTCAGATTGACGGCACACGACTGGGTAGTTCTGGTTGCTGGCTTTGATAACTCAACATTTCATCTGATCGTCTGCTGTCCAATTATATCGAACGCAGTCAAGTAGCACGGTTTAGAACATCCGAAGATCGATCGAGAGATACAAAATCTGGGCAAGGAAGTTTTTCATGGCAAAACGTTCAAACGAACAACGTCTTGAATGTGTTCATTCCGGCTATCAATAAAAAAAAACACATTATTCGCTTCATCTTAAGCGTGGCTCATAAACACCGTAGTTGATAGCTCTAATTGTCGAGTTGGATGTTGGATCTCTTGATTTGTCTTACACAGTTATTGCTCACTTCAGATGGAATGACGCATTGAAGAACAGTTCTTGCTCGTTTTGGTCAACCTGAAATAATTTATTAAAGTTGATTCACTTTGAGAATAATACGAGGTGAGGAATCAATTAATGCCAATACTGAAATGTACATGTCCAAACTCTGGTACTTCTTCCATGTGGTCGCTCTCTTCTGGGCAGCGTTGAGTACTACCTCCGATGTAACCAGAAGGTGTACAGTTTTCATTATTTAAGTGGGTTTCTAGAGAATAGGATGTGTGCATGGCATGCATATCTGGTAGTTTTTCACTACCTGAGGTACCTTTGGACAATGGATCATATGACGGTGAAGCTGATTAACCGAACAGATAGTACACAAGACGTCACTTCATGATGTCCTGTTTGATGTGCTTCATTATTCAGGTGATTGCTAGCCGAAGAAGTTTAAAGCATTTTTACTAGACCCCATATTTTTTCGTTGCCATATATGAAACATTATGGTGACTGTTTCTCTACTCATGTATCCACTTCTCCCTATTAAGTGTCCTACGTTTGCTTTGACTGTCAATATGAAGCAATCACTTCATGCGAATATTGTCTCCACCAGGATCAAGAAGTCAAATTTTTGTATCCTACATTTAAAGTATCTTTATACTTCACTTGATCGAATGATGTGTGAATGTATGTGCTGCTCATTGGATGTACTGTTAGCCACTTGTTTCCAATGATCTATTGTCGAATTAATTTGTTTGTTACATTTCTGTGGAACCCAAGGTAAACGATTTATTGACTTGGTTGTTTCCTCCCATTTTTATTGTGTGAAAATTATATATCTCTAAATCCACCCCCACAATAATCAACCGCTAAATTAGGTACCCTCTAAAAGTGGTTCAACATCGTCAACCAGATACCGACACATCTGAACGAATCCAGACTCACCATTATCCACCTGTTCCATATTCACCCTGAATTATATACGACTAATCACGAACACTGATCAATGGTTTTTTAAACTGTAACTGATCACGACTGTTCACTAACTTGTTCATTCGTTTTGTCATACTTCGTACTAAAGCTTGACCGATGGTTATTGAGTTGTGTTCTTCATTTGCTGAAGGCGTTAGTTAAAAATCCTCTTTCTGATTAAATAATGTAAATTATTTTCTTGACTTGATTGACGAATTTTTTGGAGTGAATAATGTAGGGGTTAATTGACATTGTATAAATCGGTAGGGCCGGATTTTCATGGATTCTTTTCCAGGAGGTTTTAAATTTTGACCGATTTTAATACTCTTCACACCAACACTGATCATTCAGCTTCATTCGTTTTTTCTCTTTAGATCGGACCAGTCGGTGATGTATCCAACGCTCGTCAGTTGTACATTCTAAATTTAGTGTTACATGTCTGTATGTCTGCTGTCTGGAATTTTGGGTAACATCCACGAATTTAACTTCCAATGGCATCTGGACTTCAGTGAACATTTCCGTTACCTTACGAAACAAAAAAGACAAATTTTCTCATTGTGGAAACGCTAATAACATACTGATTAGGAACTGGTAGAATCTTGAAATACGGTCTAACCATTCAGATTGACATAAATACTGAGAAATTCTACATTCACCTACTGATGTGTGTGAGTTTTAAATACCAGCAATTTTTCTGGGAATAAGTTGAAGATATTTTACTAAGCTCACCATAATCAGTCCAGATTGTTCATTCCATAGAAACACGAATTATACGACAAACCGAATGTGTTCTGTGGAACGACCAATATACTCACGTTTTAAGTTACATACCTCTCAGGTAGAAGAGAGTTCTTGTTCACAATTTAACACAGATTTATGAAGATATGCATTGTCGACGAGATGGAAGCAAAACTGGTGTTTTTATGGCGTATATTGATAGAGAACACCTACCCTGTAAATTTCGTGGATAGTGTAACATGCAGTCGAAACCAGCAAGCGCGCACAGGTTGAATTCGAATTGGTGACGAACCGTGCTGCTGTATTGTCGGCGCCGTTCTAGTTATCGTTTGTGTAAGTCGTGTGCATGGCTTACTGGGCCTTTGGCTCATGCTTGTTCTTGTTGTTTCCGTTACAGGATTGTTGCTGGAACCCCCTACTTCGGAAGAGCGCTGTCCCCTGGTGTCTCCACATTGCCCCACAGTTGGTCCGAAAGTGTAACGGACAACCCGAGGAGAAACAGCCGGCTCGCATGCTACAATAGACTTGTGGTACAGACAGAACCGAAAGTTAAGCTCCTATCTGCGGAGACGAAGTTAGTTTACATGACGCTAGAATACAAAGACGGAGTGTTGGCTGAAGTGATAACTCGTAGAATAAGTAACGCAATCGAAAAGACCTACAGTGCGGCACGATTGCACCCTACAATTCAAATGTATGCTGCCTAAACGTGTGGGCTCATTTCGCGTTTAGTTTTTCACATGCCCCTTTTGACCAGTTTACGTCGGTCGCACAACCAGGCACCTCTCTTAAAAGATACGTGGGCACCTCCCCACATGGCTGAGTAAGGGCGAGACGAAGTCCATTTCGAGTGTAATTCTGGCACACCTTGTTTGCTCAGGGCACCAAGTCGCACTGGTTGTGGCTTTCCAGTCCATTTAACGTTTGCCCAGTCGTCAATCCAAAGGAGTTAAACTTCGTTTACTGGTCACCGCGGAGGCCATCGGAATTCGATGGATTAATCCACAGTTGTGCGCTCAGAAGAAATTTGTTCAGGTCCCACTCTTACCATGAGCCCTAGTTACCCACTTAGCGCTTCCGAAGGTCAATTTGGTCACCTAGTTCTCTTCCATTTCAAAACCATGTGACGTATCTGCGTGACGAATTTGTCTTGATTTTGCTCGTTTGACAACCATGATGATATAAAATGTTATGTAATTGGCCCAGTGATGAATATCTGAAAACAGACTGTTCTTCAAAACACATTTTACTTCCAGGGGTTTGATGACATCTTGTCCCCACTTTTCTCGGATCGTTCGATAGTATGCTCGTCAAACCAACAGGTTCCAGACCTACGCAGAAGTGTTCATCTAAAACGCCGTACGAGATGCTAGATATATTGACAAATGACGACTAGAAGGTGGGCATCTTTTTAATATAATATAGTGAGGCAAAAAAAATATGTTCCTGACCCTAGGTTTGTACGTATTTTTTGAAGATGCATGTCTTTTCGGCTGTCCTAATGTTCATACTGATCCGCTGGAAGTTTAACTCGACCGCTAAATGGGTAATTCACGGTCGGGTTATGTAAACGACGATGCAGACAGTTACGTCAGTTCCACATGCTCTCTTCACTATTTCACTTCTGACGAGGCGGTAATAAGAAACACTTGAAGTGGCTGACAGCTGGAACAGTATAATAGATGGGTACGTGGCTGAGTTAAGGTCTTTCTGTCTCAACTTAGCCCTTTCTCATCGTTTTTTTAACTGTGGTCAACGAATTCAGTCAATGTCTACCGAGGCTTTCTCCTTGGTAGTCGACTTTATCTGCCAGACCACGTATTTCGTCAGTACTTGTAATAATGACCATCTGTTACCAAACTTCAGCATCTACTGTAATCCACAGAGCAAATGCTCAGAAGAACACAGCAGGTGACATGCTTGTTGACTACTAGCTCTGTGGTAATACTGGACAGCTTGATTAGTAATGTGCTGTAAAAAACTATGATTGTGACATAAACAAACAGCCGTTTTAATTGATAACCAATTCTGGCTGAACTGACGCAGATTCGAAGAGTTTGATTGAAATCTGGTTCATACTATACATTTGTTATAAAGAATGTAACTGTGTTTGTCCAGTTTAACAAGTTCTTCGTTATGACAACGTTTAGTGTAATGAGCAAAAAGTTCACTTTATAAATAGTGAAAATCTTTGAACAAGGTATGTACATTTTTTAACCGAATACATCCGTTGTAGCGGTGCTGCTTGCATTCATGTCCCGTGATTCACAGCTGGAATTCTTTCATTTTGCTTTGATAATATGATGCACCCGTTAAGTTATCGGCGCCATTTTGAACGATTTCTGATAACCAAAGGTGGTGAAGAGCATCATCTGACGAAGCAGACAAAGTTAATCGCGCAACAGGTTCGCTTTACCGTCAGAGGTATCACTTTCGAGATTGTGCAGATCTGTGAGTAGAATTGGTATAGTTCAGTTTACGTTTCATGAGGCACGTTCACTGTCGGGTGAATGGTTCTATATTACTTCAATTAGCTAATCAGATTGCAGCTGTGCAGCTGGACACCTACGCTACTCAACACTATCTGAACCATTTTTATGGTTGACGCCTCATAACCTGGTTCGTCTTAAAACCACGAATATCGTATATGATCGTCGCAGCTGCTTCTTTCTGTCATGACTGGTTTGTATGGTGGCTACCAGCCATATACATTCAAAACCTCTGTGGTCTACTTTTTGATTTATTCCCAATAAATGTTGATGCTCACCTTTGCTCCTTCTCAAGTTCTGGAATCAGACCTTACAGTCAAGTGAATATTCATAGCGTAGGCGACCAGGTGGACAATGTGGCATGCAAGCCGGCTGTTTACTGCTGGTTGTCCGTAACACTTACGGGCCAACTCTAGGGCAGTGTGGAGACACCAGGGGACAGCGTTCTTCCGAAGTAGGGGGTTCCAACAACAATCCTGAAAAAGAAAACAACAGGAAACAAGCATGAGCCAAAGGTCCAGTAAGCCATGCACACGACTTACACAAACGATAACTAGAACGGCGCCGACAATACAGCAGCACGGTTCGTCACCAATTCAAATTCAACTAGTGCGAGCCTGCTGGTTTCGGTCGCACATTACACAACTCTCCTCTTCGTTGAGCACCGTCCACGGTATTGCAAACCCTCTACAAGCCGGCTAGTGCTCATGTTGCCAGGGTACATGGAGTGCCTGCGGGTCCTCCGCCTACTTACTTAGAACTTCTTTTTTACTTGTTTTTATCTCGACGCTTTTCTCCTGATCCTGATATTCTTTTTTGTAATCTCAATACCTCTTTTTTTTATCACGGCACTCTTCTTTTATTTATCACACAACTACTATTATCCTGGTACTTCTTTACTTTAATCCTGGCAGGGTCGCCAAAATGTAGTATACCCGATAAGATGGAGAACGAGGATTCGCCAGAAATCGTTTATCAAGTACACGTAGCACTAGTCACTGTTCGTTCAGCTAGTTTGTCTTCACTTGGGGGCCTCTTCTTCGGAGATTGCACAAATCATCGGCTCTGCAACACAAGGGGAGGAGGCAGGGATTAGCCGCGATTCAAAAGCATACGACGCGCGTTTTTTCACTTTCGGTTTCACTTTACAATAGCAACTCAGCATTTTCGCCTCTGATTATGTCTCAGAAATGTTCACAGGTTTTCATCGTGCGCAAGCAGCAAAAGTTGATCGAGGTCTTCAATTATTTTGGACCACATAACAGGGGAACAACTACGGGTAACATCTAAAAACCATAAGCAGTTATTAAACAAGATCCCTACGAGTTTTGTGAAGTGGTATTGGCATTTTAATAACCAGTGCCTCTACAGAAAGGTGTGCACAAATCAAATGTGTGAAATCCCCCCGTTAAAAATTATACAATTCTCTACCCGACAGGTGTACGCGTACAATGTATTTTCTTTCAGAATGCGCTGTGACGAATTACTGGATAAATCCTTGTAGTTTTAGCTGAAAACTAGACAAACCAAATGTATAAACAAATTGTAAAATAACTGTTGTCTCGGCCAATAGCCACAGTAAAAGATCAATAACCAGCATGATTTTACATGGTACATAGACATGTCGGTTAGTCTGGCTACCTTATACAAGGTCATCTACAAAAATTCGGTTAGTCATCCAAGGAAAGTTCAATAAAGTTATATCGAACCCGTTAAACAGACTATGACTCTACTGTGTAATCCATAGCCTTGAACGCAGAAAAACATTGTTATTACTGTTTTTTCTTTTATGACTGGTAAATTGCCATAAATTGTCCAAAATTGGTCATTTAGAGTTGAGGTAAAACTTACGGCTTACTTTCACCTATTGTTGAGAACCTGTGACCGATACTTAACACGTTCACTGTATTAAACTAACCGAAGGGACAGACGTGGATGTCAAAATGGCTGTCGTAGTTTGAGTAGCATCGATCACTTGGATTGCATTCCAGTGGACAGGACAAGCCAAGTATAGGCCGTAAATAAAGCTAAACTACAGTCAAACAATAATTATGCATTTGTATCAACTTACAGAAATGCACGTCCAAAAAGCAGCATTTGAATATACTCCATTGTTATTGGCTGAGCAAAAACAGTTCATTAACATCAAACAACTGTGACTTATGAAGTGCATTGATAATATAAAGTCTGTAATAAAACTGTATGGTGGTTGAATTACTCTTACAGTAAATGAACAGATATTATTAAAAAACAGTAAGCTGAGTTTAGTTTGAATAAGTCTGTAGAAAGGTAGTCACATCAATATATGAGAGAAATTGCAATGAACAACTTATACAATCATACTAGGCGAAAATTCCCAGTGTAGTCATGACAAATACTATGTAGCGAACAAGCTCATTTTCAGTGGTTTTGTGCCCACGACTAAAAGATAAAGTGCCTGTTTCTGTAGCCTCATTTTGTGTATACTCATTTACTTGTTCCTGTGGAACCAGTTATGTTAGCCGCACGACCAGACGCTTATCTGAACGGGTCCGGGAACACCACCCAGCTTGGCTGAACAGTGGAATAACGAAATTTGTCAACAGCGCCGTACTATCGCGCCTGGTGGATTCCAATCATTCTGTTATTGTGACAGATGCATTTCGCCCAATCTATCGAGTTTAGGCTACCCAGTCGAGGGCGGTGAGGTATAGGGTTTTGTCCACAGCAGAAGCTATTGGAATTCGGCTGTATAACCCACCCCTGTGCGTCCAGAAATGTTTTGTTCAGACTTTGGATCTGCCCTGGACATTCCCCCACCCTGTCAGCCTGTAAAGTACCATTGTTCATGTGGGTACTTGATTGCAGCGTGACATTAACCTGACTGACCTGATTAACCACCCGTTCCCCGTTTAACCCCTTTAATGATTCCCCTGTAAAATTCGTGATATAAATGTGATGTATTTAGCCTGATGATGAACAACTGAAAACGAGCTTGTTCGCTACACAGTATTTCTCATGACAACCATATTAGACGTTTTTAAGCTGCCAGACTGTACATTATGTTCTTCAACGTTCAGTGACACTGACTGGTGGCAACTATTGGGCAAACAACCCAACGCAATTTTCAATGTACCCTTGTAACTTGACAAAAAAATATACCCCTATGATGCATATGAGTCCTGTCAACGGTTCGACTCCAGCTAGAGCTTGGAAATTTCGCCGATGGATCCAGTCCTAATTTTGCCATACCCTTTTAATGACAGATAAGTTTTCAAAAACCAGTCAGCAACAACACATAAGCTAGATGTTTAATTTGCACGCTGCAGATATATCAGTCTATTAACATCACAATAATCCTCATGTCCCACAAAATCAAAAATTCTGCAGCACCCCACTGTAGCTACCTTCTAATGAAATGTCAAATTATCACGTCTCCATTTTTTTTAAAATATTTCCCCAAGTGCGATACGGTCTGCAATAACTTGCATATTCTTCACAACTTCCTTCGTTTGTCGGTGAGACAGTTCGGAACAATTTGCACGCACATGTATGTGTGTCAGTGCAGCGGAGCGAAACTAGTGAAATCAGACACTGACAAAACCATTTGACTGCATTAACAGTTAGAGGGTTTTTCATCAACGAAAACCTGCTGTGACCTGTCATAGTGATTTCCCGCTCCTAGCACTTCGCGCCCCGACTGTACTGAAGGCTGAACGTAAAATGGTGAGCGAGGGGGATGAGCGTGGAGAGAATGCACTGGTCTATAAATGTGAATAGGTTTTTTTCTAGGAAAACCAACACGTTTCCTATGATCCACTGCCCTTTTTAAGGAATATAGACGGAAGTTCTTTTTCAAAATACCGCCAAATTATCAGGTCGATAACGACTGTTTTAACATCTGGCGAATAGATCATGTTAGAAATCAGTAGGCTAATTTTTGTTTGATAACCCTCACAGAAAACGAAATACACACAAATCACCGAACTAGAAAAGCAAGTGATTCTATTATTTTGTTCTGGACAAATTGTTTGCGTATAATTGCCAACAACGAGTACAATCCTAAAGACTTCGAACTTCGCCATACTTTTTCCAGATTAACTGTCAACTCGGTCGTCAAATTGTACACAACTTAGTATCCTTGTTTTTTCGGCCAGCCAACGATACCAGCAGATTTTCTATGAGGCTACGCTCAGGAATACAGTTTGGGTTGTTCAAGACCATAAGTTATCAGAGTAAATAATGTCTTGTGATATACGACTTATTAATTAAGGCGTTTCTTGTTGGATAATAGCAGTCACTTGGTACTTTGAAGAAATGGAGAACAAGCGAAAATGTTCTATCGTCTTGACATCAACAAGTGTATGTCGTTAGTGCATGGGTCAAAACACATTTCTGCTATGCGAAGGCTATTCCAATGATACCTCGATAGTTCCAGGCAATTCAGAGTATTGTGCTTCACGGGAGTGGATGAAACAACACTGGCTAGTTTAAAAATCATGGTTGTGAGCTCATAACGAGGGATATGGTTTCATCGGAATAATCACATTTTTCAGTGCATAATTCAGCCATGGACATTTGTCTAGTGGATATTGTGCGAATATTCAGTCTGAGTGTCAATTTCAGCTTCGAAGTCCAATTTATATCAAAAGCTAACTATAGCGCTCATCGGTTTTCTCTCTTCCGGAACACAACTCCTAATCCAATCAGCCTCTCTTACACCGTGATCGTTGGTGCTTGACTGTTTTCAGGAAACCTGGAGTCATTTGGTTATCCATTAATAAGTCTAACTGCGTCTGTTGGAAAGCTAATACCTTTCTTTTTTCCAAGCTGATCAGTACATCTACTCTCGACACGGCACAGATACACCAAATGTGAAATAAAGAACCGGTCACGTGGGGACTTCATTACATAACACCGACTTCGCATGAAAACTATCATTATGCTGACACAGCGATAACAGCTGTCCGGTTGTTCAGACGTCTTCATCGATCTGACTGACTAACGCCGATAATTGTTTGGATCGAACGGCGTTATGACAACCTAGAGGGACTTTAGTGTTTTCGTTTTCCTCTATAACTATTGTTCATCAAAAGCTGTTCAAACAAAATTCTGCGAACTTCTGCTAAGATTTGTTCGTCTCATGTGGTAAGTAATTAATGTCGACTTGAATAACCGAAGGATACTGCTAAAAGAAGAGTCGACCTCATTGTTCTGTAGTCGGGTATTGACTAGCTGATGGCCAGGCCATATCTTACTCCATTTGTTAAGCCAACCTGTTTGTTTTGAGCGGAATCAGTCGTTTATATATAATTACACAGAGAAGGAGAGAGTTCCCACTAGGGTACTTAGATGTAACTCATCTTTGGTTAATTTTAAGTGAGTTTACCAACAGACTATCGGTAAACTGGTCACATGACAACACAATATGGGTTTGATATGTGTCGGTAACGATAAGAAGTTGAAATTGACCATTGTAAGCATTTATCTAATTCATTAGTCAAAATCGATTGATCCTGAGTTAATTTTCTAATGACAGCACAACTGAGTAACCACAACAAGTTGAATACTCAAGAACGACACGTGAAACCAAAACATTCGGATGTCATTTGAAGACGACCTTTGCTCAGTTCATTTATCTACAAATGATACTAATTGATTGGACAAAAATAAGCCATCAATTATACATTAACGTCTTCAAGTGAAGTAAAACGACTTTGGTAATTTCAAGTAGAACCTTACCAACAAGTGATCGCAGTTGTAATTAGTTGAAATATGTAAACGTCCACAAAAGTAGACAGTCGAGTATGTGTTATTTAACGTGATAGGGCTAAACTGGGTTGGCGGAGCATACTACTTTTCTAACTCTGTGTAGACACATATAAATAAGTGATGAAATGTTCACTGATGATTATTTTATACATAAGTGGTTAATCGGCATCGCTATCATCATCATCATCATCATCGTCATCATCATCATCATCATCATCATCAT
>JTDE01000404.1:126518-149325 GCA_014338405.1 Paragonimus skrjabini miyazakii
GTTTCGAAGCGTCCAAGAGCAACAACAGCTTTCGCCACACGAGCAAATCTGTCAACAGACTATCACCCAAATAGCAAAAGTCTGCGCAGATATCAGCAAGTCTCCAGCGAGGCAGATTCCAGGTGCTTGAAAGCGGCCGAAAGAAAAATATGCCTTACACGTATTGATATCCAAACCCGAATTCGACGCTGTGATTGTGAAGACCTTGACCAGTCGCTGAAGATCCGTTTTGACTTATGCAAATAGCACAGTATCATCTGTTAAACAACAGCAAGTGCATTGTCGAATTACGCAGCACAGTCAGGGTTCAGAAACGTCGGTTATTCAGCAAGTGGTCATCTATGCTGCATCCCACTTCCACACCGCCTTTAGAGTCAGTAGTGCAGTCATATACAAGTTGAGTAGGACTGGGGCTTGGTCCTAACCCTGTTTCCAGCTATTAACAGTTTCCAAATCTAGGTGTTCGTTTGTTCGTCGAGCTTGGCATTGCAAACGTTTCATCGTCTCCACCGTAAACTCTGTGGATCCATAAAACTACGCAGTAGTGATTTCACCTCGTCTGGTGATGCAATGTCTCTAGCGTAAGTGCCACGTTTGATGAACAACTGAATACCTAAACCGTTAAACCGAGCTACCAATAACACCCCTACCTCCAAAGTCAGTCATGGAATCATCAGAGGTCGATCCACATGACTGCATCTTCGTCTAAATTCCCGCATGTAACGTGTTAACTAAATTGATGAGTTTAACCGGATATTCACACTTAACAAATACAATTCACCTAGTTTCTCGACTCACGACATCGAACGCCTTGATGAAATCCGCGAAAAGGTTATACAGCAGCTAACTGCGTTAATAACACTTTTCCTGCAGTTGTAAGGGTGAAGAATTCTTGCTACCACCTTTCCGGGACAACTCAACAGACTGATACTCTTACAACTGTAGGGGAATTGTTTGTTATTCTGACCTTTAAACAGAGGTACGATTAGGGTGTCTTTGCTCTCTCAAGGGACTACTTCCTGCTCCCAGGTGGTGTGAACCAGCTGCGGCAAAACACCTTTCAAAATTAGATTGCCATTCTTCAGAATCTCTCCCTGGTTAACCATCTTAACCTACAGTCTTTTCGTTTCGCGGTTGTAGGGTAGCTCTGTGTATCTCTGTCAAACCTGGAGCGAGAGAAAGTGAAACTTTGATATCTTGTTGTGATAAGCCATTCACGATCTCTCAATTAATGGTACACGGACGGCTCAGTAAGCTTGAGCCAAACTTCCATGTTGTCTTCCGGTTGAGAGCACCAAAAGCCATAATCCACATCAATCAGTGACTTTGTAGACTGAACGGACGAGCGAAAAATTTGTTTAAATATGTCGTATAGCCTCATGTCGATTGCAACCTGACTCAGCTTGACTCTACACTCCTTCTCAGAACCTTTCTTCTTCAAGGGCTCCACAATAAGTCAATTAGGTAGATTTCTTTCAAGGACATTTCCGACATGCCTCAGCTTGATAAATACCCGTCTTTTGCTTTTTTCCTTACGTTTAAATAAAGACAGAGTGAGAACATTAATGAACTCATGCGGGGATTTTTCCTGTTTCCAAATGAAGTGGACCACCTGGGGCACAGCAACCCAGCCTGAGATTTTTCAAAAGCAACCCACCTTCACCGGCAGCCCTTCTATTTTGCCGTTGTCCAGTGGCTCGTCGAACCTCCTCCGGGCCCGTCGCCACAGTACTTGTCCTCTTGGTGGCTCGAGATGACCAAATATTAATTGTCATCCATTCAGTGGTAGCAGGCCAATTACGTGTACTGTCAAAACATGCTTGCTGGGTACCCAAGGTGTCCCCAGGTCCTGCTTCCGAAGGGTCATAAATTCTTTCAACTACTGACTTAATAGACTGAACAGAGGGACTACATTCGCCATAAACGAACCCTAAGACTCCGTGCGTTGCCAATAAACCATTCACTGAGTTGACGGCGAGCGCTCCATCGGGTCTATTGTGGAAATAACGAAAGCCTGCCTCGTATCAGGCTGAACATAACTGCACTGTCTTTGTTGACCCAGCCTGAGCGTTTCTGGTGCTGGATAAAAATCATTTTCATGGCTACTGCCATGACCTTCTCTCTGAGATGATGCCACGTACCGTCCGGGATAGTGGATATCCGTGTTATTGAGACGAATGATAACTACACGCTGAAATACCGTCCCATCTTCGAGTCTTCCAGTCGTATAGCATTCAATTTCTGTCGTCGTTAGGACAATCTACTACAAACGGGCTTGTAGACGTGAGTAAATATCCTCGTCCTGACAAGCTTATGATTCGCGCTACTTTGTCTTGCGCACCAAACGAGTGATGCGCATATGAAGAATTTCGCACTGTCGCACGATCACATAGTCAAGCAAGTAATGATGACCGCTTTGTGGATGAATCCACGTGAAATATCTGGAATTCTGACATTGGTTCCTGGCTGAACTGACGGAGCACTTGCCGCATCTAGGCAAACATGGATCGAATCCAGCAGAAGCCCAGATTGTTCACGGTTTGGTCATTTCTAACTTATCAAATCTGCTAAACCACCTACCAGTAATTGACAAAATCGTTAGTTTTGCGCGTTGATGTGCTTTGGAAAGACTAAAGTATTTGAGACGGCGGAAATCATATGGCGTTTCTACATCGATGTATCATTCGGTCACAGTGACCACGGACGCTTATCGTTGTTTTGGCAAACTGACTAACTAGAAACCTGTGTACTAGTGGCAATACTTTCTCGATGTGTTCTGTGTTAGAATAGTTTGAAAACAAAATATTGCATGTCCGAAATGTAATAAAATTCGAACAAGTTCATATCGTTGATTACATGTGTTGAGTAGTTATCGATTAGTCCCCGTTTGTTTCGAAATTTAAGGTATTACCAAGTAAACTTCCATAATCATTAGTGCTACAGAGCACGGAAGTTCTTCATCATCGGAGTAATCGACAATGTGCTTTTTAACCGAAGTAGAATTCATAGTAAATGAGATACCAGCCAATGAGCTTAGTTTATCAATTACATATTACTGTCCTCTAGTAGACGGTATTTGCCGATCACTGTTTAGCATAAAGACATTCCAACAGTGACCAGGAAAATTAGTTCCATCATTGTCGTCGTTTTGTTTACGTTACCGCTTACAGTTTAGGGTGAGCATTTATTCCAAGCATTTTAATGTTCCTCTTTCGACTACGACAGACAGACACGGTCAACAGAAAACAATAGCAATATCTGGGTGACACGTTTATTTGAATTTACTACCGAATCTTTCATTTTCTGTTCATTCGTTAGGCTGTGCCGCAACCTGGTCACAATCAACCAACCAAATAAAGTCTGCTACATAAAAACCGCTCATTTTAACATACCCACCCACATTGACCGTGGTTTTAAATACTATCAACTCAATTATCTCAGTCACCAAATGAAACCTGAACGACTTTTGAAAAAAGAACGAACAGGATGGTTCTGAACGTCCAACTCTCATGAATCAGACAAAAAGTTTGTACTCCCCAACATTAACTCGCTTAGGGGACCCTTGTTGACCATTGAGGATCATACGGCTGGTCGATTGTCATACTAGCCCACACGTCCCTCATCAACGTACCTATTTGAGCAAAGTCACCTGTACACTGTGTACAACCATACGATCAAAACGACTCATCTAGTATAGATTTCCTTTAGAGAGATTAGTGTTTTTTCCTTTCGGACATGCAACATTCTGTTGGTTCAGTTTGTTAGAGATTGCCCTATCGACGCTTGACTGCACTTCGTTAAACAGCTTAGTGATGTGTTCCTGACTGATCTGTTGTCAAATCTTCAATAACGTCAACCTCATTTAGGACGTTGTTCGTAAATATGGTGTCCTAAAAACCGCCCTGTTAATGGGATTTCAAGGTCGTTTTACTGAAGTGAGTTAGTATGGCGTAGTATGCTAGCGAAGAAATCATCACCGTGAGTTGACTTAAAAGCCCGTCCAAGGCTATTCCAATGGGTCATTGTGCTATCACCTTGGGCCATCCACTATTTTTAGTCCGGCAAATATCCGCGTGAATGTTCTTGCTGTAAGTCATTCTAACTTAAACTGTTGACGACTTGATCAATAAATCTCAACACTCTCCTGTCAAATAACAAGCTGCACTTGGATTCAGTTAACTGTATCTCGTACAGTTAGAGGGCTCGTGCCACTGTTTATACTCGCTCATCCTGGAAGTTTCACAAGCATGGTATTTCGTTAACCACCGCGAGACGAACTCATTAGTTCCCTTTCTATAATACACCGGATCGTCAAACTCTTTCATTTTTAGTGATGAGTAATAGGGTATTTTGGTTTTCATATAAATTGATCATCATTCTCAACTGATCGCAACTATGGCATTCACATAAACATCCAAGTTATATGAACATCAAAATCCTTTGCTACTAATCAGTAATCAAAATAGAGTTTAACAAGTTAATGATATCTGTGATTTCAACTTGGGAAGAAGTCCTAGCTGAGGGGTCATGGATTGCAGTTAACAGGACAATTAATGTATCTCCTCTTGAGGCGATCGGGCAATCACAGCATTAGTTACAAGCGAATGTGACTGAGCGTTCACGTATGATAATTCGGTTGTGTCTAATGTGGGGTCAACGGCGCAGTGGTCAACACGGTTGATTCAAGAAAGCGTGGTTGGAGTTCTAATCCCGGCCATGACAAGGATATGCACTATTGACGAGCTCTAATGACAGCGAAACTTAAGTCTAATGCTTCTATCACCCTTGTCAGTCGACGTGCCAAGTTCGATGGAATTGTACGGAATCAGGCCACCTAATTTAAGCCATCTCTTCGAGCGAGTGTGAAATGGTGAATAGTGGAATGACCTCCGTTATTGGCGCGACCAGTAGTAAACCCAAGAAATGAAATTACTTATTCACCTGGATAATAGGCCGACACATGGGTTTAAAAGTTCAGCAGGACTTTGTTTACACAGATCGCTGGCCAATGCAGGTTGAGCGCTACGAGCCACCCCGACAATGCTTATTACCATGTGTGTGTGTGTGCGTCGGCAGACACGCCATTGACTCGAACATGAACTAAAGTCAGATATACTTGAAACCTGTTACCCTCGGTTTGGCTTCATCATTTCATATATCTAGGTTAACTCTGGACACATCGGATCAGACGTCGCCTGGTTTGTTGTGTAGTTAAAGAATATGATACACAGTGTCTACATCATTTGAACGCAATTTTAATCTAGTTTAAGCATTATAAGCACCATTTCGAGCACTTGGGGCTGTGGTCACCACAAACTGGCAGTCCGAGGTGGACTGCGTCCACCCGCAATAACAGCGTATATAATAAGTGATAACTCGAACGCCTATAAATTCTCTCGTCTCAATCGATGATCATAAAACTAGTGGTCAGACGGATAATAACTTTAGCTCGTAACGTGAAAGGTTGTCGACTGGATTCCCTATTCAACCTATCTTACTTGAGGAGAGTAAATGAGAACGAAACCGGTCGTAGAGTGTTGGCTGAGAGTAAACATCGAGAAGCATCCCAAACGTTCAGTTCACCTCTTTAGTTGTTTTTGTATCTAGCACGTGGGATGTACTTGAAACTGACTGACAGTTGATAATTTGCGATCAACTTTTGAGCAGCCAATAGTACTGTTTATTGGTGGCGTTTCACATCCGGACTGAGAGGTCGGTTAAAATTTGAGTGTATTTAAAGCAAACAAGGCAGATAAGTCATAAACCAATGTACTACTCAAATACCAACGTTAACAAAAGTATTCAAAAGTACTGACACTATTCCACGCAAAGAGAGGAGATCGAAAGCCGGCTGTAGAGCTTTGAGTAAAAAAGACGTGTTTTTAAAAAAAAGGACAGTGGTGCGTTCAGTTTTGGTACACCTGAGAGCCTTAGTGTCTGTTGCGTGAGCTCATCACTACAGGTGCAACACCAGATTTAAGAAACGCTCTCCGAGTTGAAAGGGGTGGACAGCTACAGAAATATAATGTGGAGTAAGTGAACATTGAAGGTAGATTGTGAAACCAGTCGAAATAAATCTGTATAACAGGTCATGAACTACTCAATTACCGACCATGTGACTGAAACAATTCTTGAAGTTGATTTAGATATCTTGGCTATGCAATATTAAATAGTAGGGATTATTAAATTTATGAAGGTCAAAGATGCAGCGAACAGAAAGGATGGTGATGACCTCTTTGGTAAATGGTGACGGGTCTTGAATTGATCTCCTTGCTTATTGGTGAGGGCTGAGTAGATCAGACGGTCTAATGTACAAACAAAGCAGAGCGTATACAAGTGCTCCGTTTTTCATACTTTTTTGAAAGCAATATTCTCCTGTTGGCTTTATCGATTCTCTCTCTGTCTTTATCCTCATGTACGCTCATTTCACCGAGATCACAGTCTAAAACGTTGTCCTGATCCATGCTCCCCTTCTTTTTGATTAGTAGATCAGCTCAAGAATTACTTGCTTTGTTCACTCTCAGTTCTCCCGATTTTGCAATTGGTCCAATTGACCTAGAGAGGCATTGGAGTTAGAAATAAAAAGTCACAGACATGTGATACTATCATTCGTCAACAAACCAGTTTACAATTATCTTCCATCCTCTCAAACTGTCCAAATGAACTTACTCCCGGTAGCAGCACCTGATGGTTCAAAAGTAGAATCTAATCAAAGATCTACGCCCCGACTCTCCAGTCGAGTTTAAACGGAACATACTTAAGGTTTCCAGACCACTGAGCCATCGCTTCAAGTTGAAATTAACTTTAGTCGTAATGAGTAAGTAGTTTGAAATCTGTAACACGGTGAACTACTGTATATATATGTATTACAGGAATCATTTAATCAACCCGGTCAAACAACAGTGACACACGATCTGAAGGTCGTTACAAACTACCTAGTAAACATAGATCAAAAATAATAAAATCTAATCGGGAATACAAGTGAATAGGTAACAGGAACGCGTTAGTTATTGTGCAGGCTCTAAGTAGATAGTGCACACCTATCAGAAGAGCATCTAGTTTTGGTAAGGTCAAGGTTTGATCGGGTCGACAGTGTGTTTCACTGCACACAGACAAGCAGGAGCAAACGTAACAACTAGTAATGGCCATACGAACGCATATGTGTGGCGTAGACACCTGACCAGCCACTACACAATTTGGTGAACAGGCAACCGACTGTCGGTGAAATATTGATCGAATCTGTTTGATTTACCTGCTAGGTTGCGCATACACCACATGTGCATAGCGTTTGCCCGCCGGAGTGCGTGCACGCGTACACGCTGGTGTACGCCGATAACGGGACAGGCAGCACGCAATCAGCATGTGTTTATAATCACTCCCTGAATGAATCATTTACGTTTTAACTCCACGTCAAGGTGAAGGAAATCTAACCATATACGAATCGCTGCTATTCTTACCGTGCACGAACGACTTAAATAAAAAATCCGCGTGAACAACTGCACAAAACTCAAGTCTTTAATTTCTATTAAGATAGTCAGAAGATGACAATTTCGACATGCTTTCGGTTGGCACACACTCGAAAAAATCGTAACCGCCTGCATAACTTGGAAAAAATGCAGTATATAAGTGAAATTGCATGTCAATTCGGAGTGTCAGTCTTTGAGACTATAGATCCAACTGCCAGCGGTTAATTGATAATGCTCCATACTGTATCAGATTTCTACCTACACACTACACACCGGACTTCAACAGTTCAGTTGTTTCCATCAATCATATATTAAGAACCGGCCTCTTAAAGGCGGTGACGAATAACATGCGAACGAGTCAGTGCGTAACAACCAACTTGGCAATTCAGACGAAGACGGTGACAGCCAACACAGTGGTCGATATTCTCTTCCGTGAATGCTACGAAAGTGTGGTTAGCAGTACGCAGCAACACAGGAAACAAAGTTACCTAGGCAAGATGGCCACATGTTGACGGAATCAATAAAATCGGTCTGTTCACCGGCTGTCGCGTGTATCCTTTGGACTGTCCCAATGAGCTAAACAGCTACATTACCAGATATCCGGCCAAGAGTTAGCATAAGCTTCTGCACTTATCGACAAAATAATAGGATGTGTCATGTTATCAGAGACAGTCCGACGTATAAGCGAATGGAAAAACTTAGGCTTCTGGTCCGCAGGTTACGGTTCTGGTCATAGATTGAGGATGCCGCGCATACGGTTTGCTTTTTGTGTTCGGATTGGCATGCGGTGTTGGAAAGTGACATCGGGGTATAGCACATTTGTGCGCATACGGTGATGGTGAAATGTGGGTTAACTTGTTGAGTTCACTTCTGAGGATGCAGAGAAATCAAAACACGGCTCGCTTTGCCAAACGTGGATGAATAACGTTCAGCAAACGACTGTTCTATACAGTGACCACTGATAACACCAGACTGCTGTTACTCAATTCAATTATCAGCAACTCTCCGGAAACCCCGTTTTTCTTCACTTGGTCAAATTTAGCCGAACAGAATTGGCAGACAGCTTTTTCCTGACTGTCCTGCAGAACAACCGCTCAAAGTTTTTACTGATCGGCTCGGATAACGCGACGCAGATGACTAATCGAATGACCGTCACAAATGAATAAGCCAACGTACCAGCACCACAATATGCGCTCAATTAGGTTCAGTCTCGGTGACCATCTGTTACTCAGATCACCGGTCGGACGAGCAAATTAGACATACATTTGTCTGTGCGTCCTTAACGTGCAAATCGCAAGATTTTCCCTTTCATCTGCCGAAAAACCGGACGCGACCAAATGGTGCCTCTTGCATTTTTAGGCCAATTTCCTTAAAATAAGATCCACTGAGAACTCCAATATCCAATGTCAGAATATTTGCAGATCATAGATTAGACAAAGTGATTTCATCACGTGCGCACCAAAAGTGGCCTCAAGGGATTACAGAAAGACTCGCGACTCACAGAACCGGTGGTTGGAGACGTCAGGTGAAATGATGGCTAACCGAGCGCAGTTGCGTGAATGTTTTCGTTGTTTGGCCTAGTTGTCCGTAGAGTAAGTGCACTTAATGTTATGAGGCAGTGAAAACCGTAAAGAAGGTTTCTTGCTGACAACGCCTCACTTTCACTTACAGCTCGGACGTTTGCTTACAAGATGTGGGCAACTTAATGTTGAATGTTTAAGTATAAACTTAGTCGTCTATGGTAGTTATGTCCCGTCCGCTTTGTGTTCTTCCCCTGATCAGGGCTTGCGTTTTTTTTCGTGGCAGTTAAGCATCAGCACGGATCACAAATGTGTTGGTCTTTTGGATGTTCGTGATAGTGGTGCTTACAATTAACTGTCAATTCGCTAGACGGTGTCGGACTTCTTTCGTAAAAGTTCACTCAGAATAACAAACGCATTTAAGCATAAGAAGTGTCTTTTACTGTAAAAGCCAGACACTTTCCTTCGTCAATAAAATCAACCGGAAATGGCTTTCAGCTACTATCCAACGGAAGCCAAAAATAACAAGTAACAGGTTCATTGTCAAAATTGATCGTAGCTCGAAATCTGCCCTACCTACCCAATCAGTTACATATACTAGCAGCTCCAAAATCTAAAAGAAACACTGAAATTCAGTCTCACGTTTGTAAGATATTAACAATGCAAAACAACTTCACCGGATGTAAAATCCGAACTCTGCTTCAAACTGCTGTAAGACCCGCCTATTTGTCTGTAATCTACGGACGCCACTTCATTTCAGTCTTAGCGGAACAGTAAAACACAGTCACATATGAACAGTGCTCAGAGTGCCCGGTAACCTAAAAAGGTGTAGAATGGAGCAATTCTGCTTTGGAAACCAGTTAAAATTCTTCCCTTTCCTGAGTTTAATTTCAAGCAGATCAAAGTAGTAGCTTGCGGCTTCTAGTTGCTGTAGCTCCTCCCTCCAATCTGACAAGTTATTCCATTAGCCTACTACTAGGGTCACCCGGTCTCCTTAAGGCCGCCTCTCCGGATTTCTTAGAAGGAAATACCTCAGTATTTTGTCTCCCATTGGTGTCCTTAGGACAGCAGAATCATTCATTCATGTCTGCGACAGTTTTGGATCGTACAACATTGTTCTTAGGTGCAATATAACTAGCACATTATGTTGGTTGACGATCAAGACAGCCGTGCCCAACTTGCGCATTCATGTATGCCGGTTGAAGGTTGGTAACGTAAAATCACAACCGCTTTGCAATCACTCTAGACCAAGACTTCGGTTCAGAGACACAGAAGGCGTAGAAGTGATGACTTGCTAACATGTTTGATGGAACAGTTCACTTGTGTCTTACTAAAGATACGGACACTATGGATAACAATCTTACTAGTTAGTTTGGCTTAGGTGAAATATTATTACTACAAGGCATCACCAAACCAGGAAGGCGAAGTAGAAAAATTGCACAGCGATACAAATGTTTGGATGTGCAATAGCTGAAGATATCACTATCGAGACAAGGCTTTCATCTCATTCCTCCAGAAGGGACAGTGGCTGACGGATCATATCTAAAATTCCTTACATAATCGTTAGTCCAGTGAGACAATATGTTATGTTGCTTTCTTGAAGAATTCCTTCCCAGGCCATTGGCAAGATAATCTGGCCGAAATTCTAGTGACAGACTAAGACAGTTTGAAGTCGACGAATCAAAATTCTTTGGTGATTTACTTTCACTACATTGTGAGGCAAGGACGGTTGATCGCTGGCCAAGTTGAACGATCACTGATTGAGAGTATCGCAATGAATACCAACTTCACCTTTCGGATATTGTCGACTGGATCAAACTGTACCAAATCAATAAATTGTTTTGTGCACCTCAAAAGATGAAGTGTCCACCGTTTTACATCTAAATCTCCAGCACAAATAGCAAAAGTTACAGGTGTTGTTCCACATTTAGCTCATGTGGAATATGAGTGGGATTCATAAGGAGAAGTTTCGAAGAAAAACAAAATAACCGTGAATTTGGATAGTTAGAATTAATGGATTGTAACTGGACCTAGCCGAAAGTGTAGTTTACAAAAATCCGGATACAGAAGAGCTTGAAACCAGAGAAAGTTCGAAGAGGAAAGAATTTACGGAACTTATACTTTTAGAACAGATTAGAATTTAAATCAATGGTGTCATTATAGCGCGTTAACTGTTGCAGGATTCCAGGTGAACATCAAATGAACGAAGGAAGTTACAGAGGAACCACACAGCTAGATTTCAAATAGATCTGAAGAGCAACAGTAAATAGTCCAGTTTCT
Source organism: Paragonimus skrjabini miyazakii (assembly GCA_014338405.1). Classification (NCBI taxonomy): domain Eukaryota; kingdom Metazoa; phylum Platyhelminthes; class Trematoda; order Plagiorchiida; family Troglotrematidae; genus Paragonimus; species Paragonimus skrjabini miyazakii. The sequence goes on from JTDE01000404.1 coordinate 137,785, forward strand.
AACTTTGGTACGAGTATGGGATAGTCGCCAACCTATCTGCTCCAATTTCAGGTCGGTTCATTGGAGCACAATGAAAAGTCGACCAGACTTTCTACTGCGTCCATCGAAACTTTCTTTACTGTTATCCATTCCAACTTACCGCAACGTCTTTGTACAGAATTCAGCACTTTCCTCGCCTTCACAGACGATTGCAAGGCAATCACCTTCCCACGGTCGGTCTTGACCCCAGCCACTTCAACGACGTCCTAAGAATTATTAAAAAGATCTGAACATCTCTGTCTTCGAAGGCTACGCGGACAGCGCCTTCATTTTTGGGTTGGTCACGAGGCCCTATGTCGTGTCTGGAAGGCTGCTATCATCAGGAAAAGTTTGCTACGGAAACTGACAAACATAATGTACAACTTTACCAGCGCCTGATCGTAGTGAGTATCTTGGTCCTTTGACTAGGTATGTATTCCGCCTTCAGACATAAGTCCACTGTTTTTCGTGCGCAGAACAGGTGGTGATTTCCCTCTATCCCGTAAAAAATAGAGGATTGGTCCTTAGTGAGCGCATGAGTAGCCCGTTATAGGCGGACGGTTTGAGTTGTGTAGGTGGACGATATTGTTAGAATGATCAGTGAAAGAGAAACTAAGTCATATGTCTATTAGTTGGCGTCGGTCCCAGTGGTCGGTCTCATTCCACTCGTTATTTGTGAGAAAAGGTTTAACATCCACAAAAGCAGCATACGTCCATAGAAGCAGCATCCAACAAACATTCTGTGTGACAGCTATCTAGTTCACTGACTGCGATAAGGGGAGTAACTGGAGTTGGTAACGGTTCATTAAATCTGTGTTCGTAATAAGCTTTTCGAAAAAGAATACTATGGCATTTACATGTGCTATGCGATGGCCGTTATATGCAACACCATCCAGCCAGTTAGGATGGACCGTTTGGGTAAAATGAATGGGGAGGAGTGCTGTTAGTAACACTTACGGCTGACTTTGGGAGAAACCTATTCATGAGAACAAACATAAGACTTACCTAAAGAAACATAGCCGTGAAAATACGTGTATATTCATGTAGTTACGTATCCCAGCAATTGCCAGATGATATTTTGACTGTGACTAACTTCTCATGGTGTAATCGATCACTCAAAAGGTGCGGTGTGTTGACATGGAGGTAGTTTATCGATTTAAAGGGAAGGTGTGCACTGAGTTCATTCACCTACCCTAATATTCAATTCGTTATCAAAATTAAATAATATCTAATGTTTATTCACATTTTTTTCAGCTGACTAGTCGGACCGGTTTATAAATAAACTCAGTGAACATCCCCCAAAAAATTACTCACCCATATTGCATTTCTTTCAAATCCAGTGCTCTCCCTCTTGAGGTCAAAATGTCTGCATCTATCAAGCCTTTTCAAATGGAACAGAAAGCCATTTGAAGGAGGCTAATTGAGCAAATTTTACATAATACGGTACTTTGACGAAAAAGTTATTATCCATTACCATGGGGTTGAAGCATGAAAGTACATTGGTAGAAGAGATTTTTTACAAATAATACAGTGACTACAGCTACTGTCTGAACGTCAGCCACATTAGGCGCTATGGTACAGTTAACCAATCTAAGTGATAACACCTAGGCAAAAATGCAGAAATTACAAGACCTGTGTGCGCTCAGTTTTGTTCTGAGTCAGAAGCCACGCCTATATGTGCGGTAGATGCATATAGAATCTCGGTATTCGATAACCGTTGTTTCCGTCAGTTAGCCTATATCAAATGGATTGGTCGTGTGAAAAGTGCAACAGTCTAACGACGGTGATTCGGGACATGCGCAAGTTTGCAACCGATAACCGAGATAGTGGAACTACAGTCTTCCCTGGTTGGGTCATGTACTCTGTATGCTGACTGAGCGTCTACCGCTCTGAGAATCGAGACGATGGCCACTGTAATGAATAGCAATTCTTTTAGTATTCTGCACGGGTGACCCACTGTCCCCGCTATTATTCATTATGGCAATGGATGAGGTGTTGGCACTATCTCTACCGGAGCTTGGCTACCAGTTCCACGACACACTGGTTAGCGGTTTCGCTTACGCCGACGATCTGATCCTTCTAGCTGAGAATCCTACGCGTCTCTCTGAGAAGCTTGCAGCCGCCGCTAGTGCCCTGGAACTATCCGGACTGAAGATCAACACACAGAAGACTAAACTCATGGTCATCCGCGGTGACCATAAACACAATGTAACTGCCATCTCCGATGAGTCTATCCACTTCGGCCCGGACATTATCCACTCACTAAGCGCCTCCGCCACGGTGACCTATCTAGGTATCCCGTTCACCTGGAAGGGTAAAGCATTCACTAACCATTGTCTGCAACTTCGTACGATGCTGGATGAAACTACCAAAGCGCCCTTGAAGCCACACCAACGTCTTGTACTCCTGAGACAGCATCTGATCCCGAAGATGAATCACTCATTAGTGCCGAGCCGAGTCCACTGTAACACGCTCAAAGCTATGGATTGTACGATTCGCCAGTTTGGTCGGCAGTGGCTTCGCCTTCCTAAAGACACACCAATCAGCTACATCCATGCTCCAATTCGTTTGGGCGGTTTGGGTATCCCGAGTTTGTCTACAACTATTCCAATCTCGCGTAAATCTCGAGTGGAGAGACTTCTTTCCAATCAGCGTCCACTTCTGTGGAATGTGGTCAAAGATAATTCGTTTGGCCTTATCTTGAGGGAAATGAACATCCCAGTACGCGTTCAGGGTATAGTGGTGACGAACAAAGAGGAAGCCCATATGGCATGGATGGATAAACTCTACCATTCGCTTGATGGCCGTGGTCTTCAGGAAGTGTCACCCTCTCCACTCTCGAATCGTTGGCTGCTTAACCCAGATCACATCTTCCCCAGAATATTTATTCGTGCTGTCCAGCTCAGATGTAGTCTGTTGCGGACTAAAGTCCGAAATGCACGAGGTGGCCGAAGTGACCACTCAGTTCTCTGCCATGTCAACTGCGGTCAACCGGAAAGCCTTGCTCATATTCTACAGTCATGCTGGATCACCCATGACGTGCGTTGTGCCCGACACAACCGTGTGGCCAAAGACCTGGCGAAGCGACTGCGCAAATTGGGCTATACAGTCTTCGAGGAGTTGCGAGTACCAACGACGAGCTCGTTAATCAAACCCGATGTGATCGTGGTTCGTGACGACGCTGTTGTGGTGCTTGATGTCAGTATAATGGATGATTACCGAAGCCAATTAGCCTGGACAGACAAGATTGCGAAGTAGGGGATCGACTCTCATAATACCGCTATTCAGTCAGTCCTCCATACTTTGGGCTGTGATGTGAACTCATTCACCTGTGATCGTCTCTTTTCGTGGTATTGTATTTCCTTCATCGAGTAACGCTATTCTTCGACTAAGGCTGCCCTCCTGCGCAGCCACGGATTTATGTCTACTGACTGTTCTAGGTTCCCTAAAAACCAACGGCGCATTTATGCGAGGATCCTGGCGTTAACTGTTGCCACCTCTCTGACAGTTGTCTCACTATAAAAAACATTTTTCTGTCCCGATGCGTGAGCCTTGACTATGATAGCACTTTTGTGCCCTGAAGAGCTTTTTGATTTTGTGAAACTGATCGTTCGCCTATTTTCTCTTCATTATTTTTCACGTCTTTTATTTTGCGTTCTAAAACTGTTCAATATGTACGCCACATATAACTTTTCATTTGTTGACTGGCCCATTAACGTCTGCTATTCTTATGAGAGGAATTATCAACTGGTGAATGCCGCAAACCATGCAACGTCTCACACTTGACAGACAGCTTGTTTTCGCATTCAACTTTTTTATATCTCTGTTGCTTAATGTTGGTGTCACCGTTTTTACTTTCTTTGAACGAAGATATGTATATCGCTCTTCAAAATAAACGATGATAATCTGTTTATCACTTATATCCAGCTTCCCTATTGGTTAACTCATGGGTTACAAATTTCTACTCACTGTTTTGTCACGTCAGTGATGTTTCCCTATTGGTTGCTAAACTAACCGCCTTGGGATGGTTCACTAGTCACTCTACCAGCATATAGAACCCTCTTCCGTCTCCTATTAGCCCAGTAAACCATCCGCACATTTAATGAGTAGCTTGATCTTTGTTGAGCCCGATTCGACTTTGTTTCATTTTGATGTAAAGACTAAACTGTCCCTGTTAAGTCGGTCATCTTACATCTTGATTCTGTTTTCTGTTCAACTGTTGCATCAACTTGGCTTGCGTTAGTCACACTGTTTTGTGTTCATTTGGCACTATACATTATTCAATCTCCTGGTTTTGTACATTTGAAGTTACCATGGTGAATCATAAATGATTGCAGTTCCACTTCTCTCGTTACTAGCATTTTATTTAGTACCATGTCATATTGTTATCTTCACTGCTGTCTTCAACTCTGATACATGGACTGGTCGACTTACTAACGTCATTTGAGTCAGCTGACGTGAACCACTCGTTCCATCGATATCAATCGATTGTTCGTATTTGACAGTAAGGCGTGATCATATCAACTACGCGTTGTCGATCAATTCTGAGTTCGTACTCAATCAGCATCTACCGGAAGAAAGTTTCCTTCGGAGGCTGCTAGTGGATGTTTGGTCTTTTCAATTCACATAATAACCCTTATTCATCGCTTCGATATACTCTTGCTAACAGAATTGATAGAAGATTAGTTTCGTTCACTCTATTCGCGCCATGACAACCTTCAGCTCATTTGTAAAGTCTCACATCTCAACATGTTAAGATACCACCAGGACAAATACGTTTCAGAGAATTTCATTTTTGTTTGAACTGGATATACAGTTTGATAAGTTCAACATACGTAGTCTACGAAACAGAAGCAACGTTTTCGCAATGTAGGAAATTGTCCGGATGGAAAATGACATCCGCTGCCGAGTGTGACATACTAAATGGCACTAAAACTTTTGCCATTGTGCTAAAAGATCATCTAACATCATGTTTGTCATCCAGTATCGTTCAGATTCGTAGCCGTCATTGATCGGCTATCTACAGTTTTCTAATTAACAATTTATAAGCTAAATGTTTCGTTTGACCATGATGGTCTCCGTCACGTCATTCACATGCAAAGCAAAACTGTACCATACAACAGGATATGTACTCGTCGTGACGTGGGTCGCATTTGACTAATTGTTTTTTTGTCAGCTCAAGACACGCACTGATTATTTCGGCTACAATCAACTGTATGTGCTAAATATTCGCACCTGCCAATTTTATGTTGGGGACGAGGATGGTTTGGAATTATATGACGTCTACTTCGAGTCCACCATTAAGTTTTAAGGAGACACAGTGATGGAGCTAACGATTTGACCAATTAGTCGATTTAGCTTCGTACAGGCTGGCCGTTTACCGTCCAGGTTTGGCCGGCAAATATTACATGTTGTTCCGTTATCAACCATAGTCCGAATGTTCCATGTGTAGTGAGTGGTCAGGTTAGAACTATAGGGCCCGACGACTGTAGTGGAAACTTGCGGAGCCAGGTCGATTGAGAATTCCAATCTTCATGTATCTCCCGTAGCCCGCGCATGCGTTGATTTGAGAAAACTGAGTTTCATAGGCATCAGTAATCGAGCATGAGACATTAGTACAACACTTTTTAATAAGTCATGTCGAAACATCAAGCTCTAGCGTGCTGTTTATTTAAAGATTCGCCGTCTACCCTAATTACCAGTCGACAGAGTCTGCGTCAGTAGTACATTTAAAACTGATGGTCATCCTCCTTCAATGCTAATTGCTGTTGGAGATGAACTTCATAGAAAATTATTGTGTGCTGATTTTCTTCTAGAAGGTTTTTTCAGCTATTTCCTCTAAGCTGCTGCTCATATATGGTTGATAACTTATTTTCGAGTTGTTTGTACCGTTTGCCTCAAACTGAATGAAGTTTGGAAATCGGTGCGGATTTTAAGAACACTTACTGAAACTGTTGCTTAAAACTCTCAGATTATACTGTAGTTTTTATAACGTTAAGTGGAGTAAGTAGCTTGTGTTCAATGATCAGCATTTGCCGGAAGCAAATAACGGGTTTCGTAGTTGTTGTCACTTACCAGACATACGTTCACAGTGAAATTTGACCAAATGTCTTATTGTAGGAATGTGGACGCTAACTCGTTTGAGAGCAGGTTTATATGACTGAACGCTAAAGTCCGTTTATTTTTAACACGACTCAGTGTTACAAATCTATTTTATTGGTAGATGATTTGACAGTTCTGTTAAGTTAGCAAAGACTTTATTGTGAAGTATCTAGGCTTCATCTAGACTCGAACAAGCGAAAGAATAATAAGAAGCCCAAATGCATAATGTGTGCCACGAAGTTAGGTAGACACGTCAGAACTTTCATATTCGAACCCAGTTACTCACCCATTCCACTGTCACATGGACCTCAATGAATGATCCAGGCAAGTGAGTGTTTTAACAGGATTTTTCAAACAGTTCACGTTGACATCTCCCACGCCAACATCTAGTACTGAAATTGTGTTAGTGTGTTCCAGGAATAACTCTTAAGTGCTGCTGAGAAGGCCATTCCACAAGGCCATTCAGTAGATTGCCTATGTTACACGGGAATGGAATGTCCAGGGGTGAGTATTCCCAGTTCTCAGTGTGACTTTTTGGCTCGACTGCGTTTAGACCCTCTGTTTGGGTAGCTAGCTTGGTCCATCCGAGGCCTAGAAATGAGGTTGTGTCCGGCTGCTTACCTGACCACTCATTATCGATCTACCAGAGCAGACCCAGCGTGCCAATGCATATAATTCCCGGGATCTTATCTACCCGTGTCAAGTGTTCATTTTTAGCGCTGATATAACAGACTTCGTATGTGTCGCACTTAAGGGTCAACACAATGCAGTAACACGAGTGGTCTTCTATTTCTGTCACATTCATTGTTGCAATCTGTTTCATTATGAAAGGTAAAGTTGCCCTCGCAAAAGCGTCAGAGTGGTGTTTTCACTTCGGAGGTTTCCAAAATCAAACACTGTGATTTAATGCTGCGAACTTACCCATCATACAATGGGTTGTCTCGTAGTCATGTTACTGGCTTCAATTTCAGGTGATTTTGTTGTCCTGCGTTTATGCGCCAAGTAATACTGCATTAAATTTCAGTAGTTTTCCTCCACGAATTTGTGGGAATACTGGCATGCACTTAATCTGTCAATCGGGACAATGTGCACTGATGGCAGAAGTTAGATCAATCACAGAAACTCTGATAGGAGTTGTTACGAAGTTCAAAGACATTGATATACAAAGTTATTGTCTCTTAATGTTCTTTAAAAAGCAGTGGTTCTGTTCAGATGGCGTAACAGTAGGCGATTATGTGAACGACGCTTGAGATATGTCTTTGTCCGAATTCCCTGTGCATCAAATTCAGCGGTTATATGCAGAATTGCCTCGGTTTCTACACTCTGATCACTCATCAGCTGTATCAGTTAACTGATGAAACTGTAACATATTGTGGGGGACTGTCAGACAGGAAGTGCAAGCATCCCAACTCTCGGCGGAATGCCCCAACACAGGGGGAGGTGCGTTCTAAAACCCACGGTGAACAGATGGAGAACGGCGTGGGCGACCGGATGAGTCATCGCTCGACCGGATCGGACCAACGGGCGAGACGTGGCAGCCGAAATAGGGTGGATAACCAAATTGGAGGCGTGATTATTCCAACACTCTCAGGAATATATCGACACGGCTGTAGAGTACGTTCAAAGTCTACAGTAGATAGACGGAGGACAGCACGAGCGACCGGACAAGCCATCGCTCAACGAAATCGGATCAACGGACGAGGAATAGCAGGCAGAAAACTCCCGGGTAGAAGGCGCCAATCACACATCTAAACCGGGTAGAAGTGCACACGACGCGTAAACGGAAACCTGGGGGTGTTGTGGCCTGGAATGCTGACTCATAAAAGTGAGCGCGCGCGTAGCATGTGAACTAGTGTGTTGAACAATAAAGATTGTGCTTTATTGGACGCCTTTTCGCTACAATATGAATATATCTATAGGCGTGGGACATCCTATGCTGACAAAGCTAAGGGTCATATTGGAAATGGAATGTCCGGATACCCATTAAACTGGGTCTGACAAAGTTATGTTACCAACAGATAATATGGAAAGGAACAATTAAAAACAGTCCATGTCAGCATATTCGAAGTTTGACCTGATACTGTACTGTATTCTAGTACCAACCCCAACCGCTGAAAGCAGACATCACAACCTGGTTATGAGCACACAAAAAGTGTTGACTGGAACGTTTACGCTATTCTTGTAGCAAACGAACTATGACGTTCGTGTTTTAGCCTGGAAGTTTGTATGCATACGGTGTTTGCAGTAAGAACATGTAGGAGTGTAACCAAATATACTTGGGTATGAATCGTGTACGATCCGAGCATAAAAGTCTTGAATCACGGAGGTGTAGTCTTCTGACAAGCAGTAAAACCAAATGCTGTTTTTATCATCTTTTCTTCCAGTTAAGAAGGTGGAAAGCTGCTATTGTTAATACATGTGAAATTGCTGGTACTGGATCCTAACGACTACCACCAAATAGATGGAAAGCTAATTCAACTTACTTGGATCTCCCCAACGTCACGCATTCTGTGGAATAGAAACCACATCTATGAGTAGCTATATGAATAACAGTTAATACGTTCATTTACTAGACTACGGAATTTGGATCGTTGAAAGTATAAAAACTAGGATGAATTACCTACCTTAGCCGTTACTGCTCGCTTATTTGTATACAAACCACTGGTTGTTGACAAATTCCAGTCTATGGACAACGGAGGAACAGCGTTTACTGATGATTCCATACGTCATGAATCTTACTGAATCAAATGTTCAAAAAGTCAGAGACTTTCCAATGAATGGTATTAAAATCGTGTAAGGATAGTTCTGCCAAACTACCAGAGTGTCGAGTTTAAATACTAACGCGCACAACCTCATGAGTCATCGGACTGGCAGTTAAAAATACTCGCTTCGTAACCATGCTACTTCGAGTTCAACTCTTGAATTGGGGCTTTGATCAGTGTTAGAATCTTGAGTTATGGAATCCGTCTCAAAGCAGACTTTATCAACTTCATATGTAGATAATCATCCCATCAGGTTTAAAAATATTGATTTCGATCCACTACGAAAATACACCGAACGCCAGCATGTCTGCACCAAGATTTACTAGTACACACGAGAGGATCGCGCGACACATTTGTACAAGACGTGACCAGATGTACAAACCAACGATGGTTATTTGTATGCACCGACGTAAGGACAGGGTAGATCGAGATATGGACGCACAAACGCGGTCCCTGACTGCTGCGGTTGAGAATACAGATTTCCCACCAAAAGAGGTTTCAGCTACGACATATGAATGCCGTTCAACTCAACCATTAAAAACGCAGCTAGTGGGTTTCTTATGACTCCGGTCAACGGCCGGTGTGCTATCACAATGCAACACCTGCAATCATTAAGAGAACTTAAAACAAAAAGCGTAGTAATATTTAAGCCAGACAAGGGCCCCAGGGCAGTCATTTTAGACAGGGACGCGTATGTGCAGAAGATGCCATCGATATTAGAGGACCGAACAAAGTTTCGGCAAATAGACACAGTGGACAACGTCACTGATACAGAAGGTCGCATAGGATGACATGTTCAATTTCTCTTACAACTGCACATAATCGATGACGTGAGGTACAAATCTCTTAAACCGTGTGGGTCGTCGATACCTCAGCTCTACGGTCTCCCTAAAACTCAAATCTGGAATGCCCCTCAGGCCTATCCTGGCACGCTGGTTACTCACCATCTTAACGCCATTAAAACAAAGGTTTCAGACATATCCTATTGAAGATTCTTTCGAATTGTTCAAGGACTTGGACAACATCAATCTTACTAATGAGTTGATGTGTTCAAGTTTGAGAATTTATACAGTCAGGTCGAATCACTAGTTCCGGCATCAGAACTCAATGCGGAACACTTCAAAACCACCCTAGCTAACACGTCCTATCAGTACCTCAACGCTGGACCGCGCCTAAGCAGTATTCTGACAAAACGGCATATCCAAGAGCTGAACGATTTGAGAAGAGATAATGATATTCTGCTGTCGAAGCCTGACAAGGGTGCAAGAATTGTTTTGATGGAGAGATCGACTTACCTGCAGAAAACGACTGATATCTTGAGTGATTCGTCTAAATTCAGCAATCTTCTAAATGAAAGAGCTAGGATCGATGCGATCAAGAAAAACATCTCTAGAATTGTAAGAAACCTAAAACAACAGAGTTTTGTAGACTCCGTGACATTTGAACAAATTCGACCAACTGGAACCATAATACCCCGACGGTAGTGTTTATCGAAGGTTCACAAGGAGGGATGGCTGTTACACCCGATTATTGACATGTGTAATTCTCCATACCACTCGATGGCACAGTGGCTGACAGAGTTGCTAGAAGCCCGTTCGGAAGGATATCGCAGTGCATTCGCTGAAAGACACGTTTGAGTTCGTTGAGTCTATCCGGTCGCTGAATGTAGAAAAAAGTGTTTTCCCTTTGTTCACGAATGTACCACTTGTGGAAACCGTTGACTACCTCTGTGAGTATATTCGTTCCGAAGGTTTAAATGTGGGCTTACCCAAAGACACGCTTAAACAGCCGAAATCAACGTGCACGCAGAATGTACAGTTTCAGATTGATGAGAAAAGATACCGTCACAGTTAGGCCCACTGTTGGCAGATATCTTCAAGGCAGTGTTAGAAAGAACTATACTTCGTGGACAATAGCACTCTCTACAAGAGGTACGTAGACGATATCATCTGTGTAGCTGACGAGACTGTGGATCTGGATAGCCTGCTTGCTGAAGCGAACACAGTACACCCTAATCTCAACTTTACGCTTGAGGTCGAGAAAGATGGACGAATATCCTTCCTGGATGTGGCACTGAATCGTCGTGTGAACCGTTCAGTTCAGAAGAGTATTCATAGGAAGGGGACTTGGAATGGCCAGTATACTCACTTTTTTAGTTTCGTACCCCTAAAACAGAAGAGAAACCTCGTTCGTGGTTTAGCACACAGAGCTATGAGGATATGCAATGATGACACGATTGAGGCGGAAATTGAGTTTTTATGACGGATATTCGCAGAGAACGCCTATCCTGTAAACTTCGTGGATAGACATATGGTACTGACAGAATAGAGAGTTAAGCTCCCATCTGCGGAAAAGAAGTTGGTTTACATGACGTTAGACTACAAAGGCGAGGCGTTGGCTGAAGTGGTGACTCGTAGAATAAGTAACGCAATCGAGAAGACCTACAGTGCTGCACTACTACGAATCTCGTTCAGATCCGACCCGGTTGTCCGCGTACAGCTCAAAGATACGTTGCCTAAATATGTGACCTCAGTTTGTGCCGACTCTTTCACATAGTCCTGTGGAGCAGGTTACGTCGGTCGCACAACCAGGCGCCTTTCTCAGAGGATACGTGAACACCACCCCGCGTGGCTGACTAAAGGCGAGGTGAAGTCCATTT
>JTDE01000404.1:149425-199635 GCA_014338405.1 Paragonimus skrjabini miyazakii
TCAGGGCATCGAGTCACACCGGAAGTAGCTTTCCAGCCCATTTACCGCTTTCCAAGTCGTCAATCCAGGGGAGTCAAATTTCATATTCTGGCCACCGCGGAAGCGATCGGAATTCGGTGGTGTAATCCACAGTTGTGCGCTCAGAAGAAACTTGTATGGGTCCTACGGTTACCATGGCCTTCCACTGCCGACTAGACGCCTCCGTAGGTCAATTCTGTCACCTAATTGCTCTCCAATTCACAATCTCGTGGCGTAATTGTGTGACTAATTGCTTCTGATTTTGATCGCTTGACAACCATGATGATATAAAATGTTATGTAATTGGTCGCATGATGAATAACCGAAAACAGACTGTTCGCTAGAACATCTTTTTTACTTCCAATGGACTCACGGGGCTGTTCAAATCGGTGCTCCATAGACGTTCAGGCACTGTTCACTAATGTCCCGTTACATAAAACAACTGATTATATTTGTGAGCTCGTTGAAACGAGCCACATTACTTTACCTCTGCCTAGCGATATTCTGAGGGAAGTCTTATTGTTATGCACTGAAAACGTCAGCTACCGTTTTCTTGATCATTGCTACCGCCATATGGACGGGGTAGCCATGGGAAGTCCATTACGGCCCATCTAAACTGATTTTTTTATGTTAAGGGTTGAACAAGATTTAGCCGGAGAGATAGCGAGTCTGTCATACTACAAACGCTACGTTGATGATATACTAGTATTTAGTCGGTCCAAACAAGCAATAGATAACCTAGTGCAGCGCTTAAATAGTTGTCGTCCCAATCTGAAGGTAACATGTGAATTATAGGCTGATAATTGTTTGCCGTTTCGGAATATAAGTCGTCGGGAAGATGGCTCTACTAAAAGAGCTGTCCATAGGAAATCTAATCCGATCAATAACTAAACCTTAATGGTTTCACATCGGTCCATCACAAACGCGCTCTAGCAAATACACTATTTACACGCGCAAGACGAATCTGTGCACAAGACAGTCTTATGAAGGAATTAGAGTTGATCACGACTGCACTACAATCGAATGGTTGTCCAAAAAGGTTCATAGAAAGGTATAGTAGACTGAGATGGACATCCGAACAGGTGGTCACTGTGGGAAAGAAGGTTTATACAGAATTGTCTTTTAAAAGCGATTACAGTATGTATGAAACAAAGCAATGACTGATGAATTCGATTAAACGAACATTCAACGCAGCCGAAAATTGCGCATTAGCTCGAATCCAGAAGCTGCCTGTGCCTTCATTAAGGGAAGATCAGCCTGTCAGTGCCATCACACACAGCATCTATCAATTTACATATAATTGCGAAGAAAGTTACATAGACAGAACCGAGGGGTGGTTGATTTCCAGAATGAAGGAACATTTGCCTAAATGGGTGCAGAAGTCAGTACTACCGAAGAACGGCAATGTCGTTGAAACACACAAGCAACCAATGTCTGCAGTCGCAAGACGTCCTGACAACTGGTCACGTCATCGACCAGGCTTGTGCATTCAGAATCTTATTACGTCATCCAAATTCGAGATTCTTGCGGCTTGCTGGGGCTGCCGCAATTAATCTACTGAAGCCGGCCCTGTGTGTTCAGAAATAATTGTTCGCGAGCTTGACTCTGGCCTGGACTGTGACCTTTCCTAACCCATTAATCGACTATCCATCCCATACACCCCTAACCGTTCGGTATAAAAAAAACCGTTTCGTGTTATTGCAAATTTGGGACTGATGAGTCAATACGAAGCGCTTGCATCTATCAGTTTTCGTGTTTTAACGGTTCTGTTCAAACTTCTGAAGGGAACGAACTGTTTTAAAATCGCAGTCACGTGAAAATACAAGGAGATAGCCGAGCTCAGCAGAAATCGGCATCTTTCTCGAAACCCGTCATGAATTAGCAATTTAATGCTCTACTTGAAGTTAACTGTACCACCGCCTTCAGTTTCACTTCCCAGGTTTATCACTCGAGCCTACGGGATCCATATATGTGTGTTAAACTTCTGCTAAAACATTGCTCTTAATAAACCGGAACCATGAATTAACGAGCAATCACGACAAGTAACGTGGAATCGCGTGTAGCAGAACGGTCTGAATGGTCTGTTCATTTTGTCCAAACTGCTCTGACCCATATCCTATATAAAGACTTCAATACACGGCGATAAACTTCTGGAAGTTTCCGCGGTCTCCCCGTATGCACATTCACCAACGCAAGTACAAAATCACTACTGAACATGTGTTTATCCCAACCTTTTCCGTAGTCTGGGCGAATGATCACCCGGCAACGTGTTTTTGCAGTAACAGGCGCTAGCACAACCCAGAAGCAAATCACGCAGCTACTCAGTCACTGCATTCCCAGAAGGATGGAGATGCCGCAATGTTACCCGAAAACTCGATTAACTCTTACAAAAGTGCTGTCAGTGGTCAAGGTGATGTCTACACGAGCAATCGTCTCTTCTGGTTTTGCCTTCGGGCCTGTTCTTCGTCATTAATATTGCTGGGCAAGAAATATCACGTACGTTTAAATACACATGAACCTCCCATCTAGGTTCAGACAAAGTACTGCCCAAACATTGGGAGTGCATAGAAACAGGTGTTGAGCAAATGTTTCCAATCCTCTCTGCCCATGCGGCTCACATCTTACGTTTTGCTTCAAAATGAATAACCGCACTCCTCCCACCTTAAAGCTATATTTTCAATGTTCGCAAAAAACCTCTTTAAGATGCACGGTGAGCGTGAGAATGTGCGACTGCCTTTGACTGTTAACCACTTGGTTTTTAAACGCATTGATGGCTGCTTCGAGATGACCATATTATCTCACGCACTGCTCCGACTTTCTTAATGACAATTATCCAGCTTTTGTGCAGTTTTTATGGGCCTGTCTAAAGTATAGGACTGGATCATGTTAGATTCTATCATCAGGTTTGCTCAGGTCTTTTGGGGTCCTATTTCCCCACCGTGCTATGCTGTTCGGTTTAAACGAAACGAATCGGTATTCAATCGTCATGACCACGGATGTATCATCAACTCTATGCAGATCTCAGCTAAGCTACGGTTCCCCGACCAGCGTTTTCGTCTCTTCCAATAGTCTCACTCTTATAACGAAGAATCTGACGCGTATTTCCGAGAAGTTTGCAGCCGCGTCCTGTGACCTAGAGCAAACCAGGCTGAAAAGCAACGCGATAAAGATGGATCTCATAATCAGTCATGTGGACCAAGGAAATAGTACAGTTGCATCCGCTGAAGAATCCATTCACTTCGGCACAGACACAACTCATTTCTTGAACGTCTCTAACGCGGTGATACGATTAGGAGTCAAGTTCACTCGTCCATCAATGATCGAAGCTGAACGAAACTACCTATGATGTAGTATCAGCGAGCTTACTGACTGAGATAGCATATGATCCACTTTTTCGATGTGAGCACAGCCTGCCACAGTAAACTCGAGCATATGAGCAATATTAAGCAACAGTTCATTCAGCAGTGGTTTCGACTGCCTTAGGATACATCAGTCAGCTAGGTCTACCTTGCAATTCTCCTGGGAGGACTGGATATGCTCAATTTACCCACCAGCATCCCATCTTGCACAAAACTTTAATAGAGAGGTTGTCCATCAGTCGGGTGTCAGCTCTTCAGGACGTGATCGAGGATGAGTTCCCTGACCTCGACTTGAAGGACAGTAAAACCTCTGTACATTTTCAGGGTCTGGCGTTGCTATTATGTGATTTTCGTTGTGTTGCATACAGATAGATTTACTGATGGTATTGAACAAGGTTGAAGCGCAAGCGGCGCAGATAAACAAGCTGTGTCGTAAACTAAACGGTTGTGGCTTTTTAGAAATGCTCTGCCCTGCACCATCCTGTCGTTGGCCGGTCTACCACGAACACACCTTTCCAGGTTAGATCATTCGAATTAGTCAGCTTCGTTATAACCTTCTAAAGACTCATAACATAAATTTGTTGAGAGGTTGAGGTGATCACCCATTTCTTTGTCACAGTAACTGACCCCGTTGTTGTTATTCTTCAGTCATGCCTGATCATGCAAAATGTGCGTTGTTGTCAGTAAAACAGTAAGACCACAGAGTTGGAGGAAGGACTACGCAATTACTGGTATGCATTCTATGAAAATCAATACCGAGCGCATTCATCAAACTCGATGTGGTCGTGGGTCTTGATGACAAAATTGTGGTTTAGTGAATAACGACCGAAGCTGCAGTATGGTGACTAACGACCAAAGCCAAACTTCCTGGACCAGCGAGAGTGAAAAGTATGAGACCGAGTCTCACATATTTCTAAACAAAAGTTTACTTTATCAACAATGATTTTAAAGTGTTTGTGCCTAGATGCCACGAATTGGAAACTAATTACAGTAGTGTAACCATGCCATTGTGTTATTGTCTCACCTTGTAGCGACTATAATAAATGGTATTTTTGATAGTCGCATTCACTTGTACATTTTTGATGACTTTGGCTTTTTGCCTACTTTTGTTTTAGTCAAGCTATTTCATTTGACAACTCGCTCCGTGCCTCGCTAGCTTGACGTGCTTTTCTCTGTACTCTATTTTCCAGGGTCGATACTAATACGCCAGGGTCCACGCGCTGAGTCCTTGCATTTTCATTGTCGATTGGTTTTCGATAGTGACCACAAACTGGGCATTAATCTGTTGGACCAGTTCCAACAACCTTACCACTCTGGTTGACTGAACACACCACTAGTTTACCATTGAATCCCACGCGACATCTTACAGTTGAGTTCCTTTTGGCCATATATTTTCCTACCTGTTCTTGTTGTTATCGTTTGTCTTCTCTTGAAATGAAACATGTATAATTTGCCCATCAAGAAAAATGCCATTAGCAATGGTAGCATAAAGTGTACCATATATTGTTGCTTTGCTAACCTCACCTTAGACTGATGAGCGTTTATATAATGTTCCTATGACATAACATAACACAAAACATACAACATAATATTCCAGATCAAAACGATTCCATACGATATTCCCAAAGTTTCTGACTACTTGTTAACTGATTTATAAACTTTTATGATTTTCACAATTGTCGCACAAACGATATTTAGTCTGTTCTTTGAAGTGATTACATAAAAACTACTTCAGCGTGAACATACAAACTGATAATCAACATGTTCAGTGCATAACCTACTTTTCTTCTAAGCTTTAACAATCGTGCTTTGGTAACCACGTTTTGTGTGTTGCGTGTATCACCAGATTACTGTGTACTGACCGTTACACTTACCCTTGCATTAGTTCCGTATTTGGTACACTGAACTGCTGTATGTTAGCTAATCCAACAAACACAAGCGGAAGTTGCTAGAGCCAGTCGTAACAATCACGGTTTGAAATATTTTGAAAGAGAGCGATTCGTTTCAGACAACAGTTCACGTTCTGTTTTCAGTCGTGTGTTTTACTTCTTAATAAATCGGTTATGAATAACACAACGTTACGAGCAAGCTGTAATACCCAACTTTTCAACCAACTCGGGTGACCTTCCTGGGGAATACGATTTCGATTACAACACCCCTGGAGAAGTCCACTCGGGATAGTTGAATCGTTGAGTATTACAACTTGTACGTAACGTTTTGTTATTCCCAATCCATTTATTAATAACATGTTAAAAACGACGCACAAACTGTATGACTTCATTCGTACTAAATTTGGTGCGAATATCTTACAGTGTGTTACTTCTGTTCAATGATTTCAACGTAAATTAGAACGCATCAAATCGTTTGTGTAGATGATTTGATAGAGAACCTGTGTGAACTACAACGTTAGGAGTCAGCTGGACAGTACGAACAATCACTGGTGAGTTCCGATCTAAGATTCAATACAAATTTGTTTTAGGAGACCTTCGCTACAGGTGTAGAGTGTACAACTAATAGCACAGCTCCATAGTCCTTGTTCGACTGATGTCCCTGTCACCACCACACTGAACAAACTAGTACACGTGGTTAATCGAAACGTTTTAAAAACGAAGACACAAAATGGTTAGTAACGAGGGTGTTGTTAATACGTCTCAACGGTAAAATCACAGAACGCAGTATACGGTATCTGCTTGAAAACTTCGAACATACTGGTAAAATTACTTTCACCAGAAGGAACATTCACTGAACAATAAAGACAGACGAAGTTTAGGAACACAACAACATACAACTTAACTAAATAGCCGATAAAAGACGATTATGTCTATATGTACGCATGCATTTCAAATAATCGTTCACATACCAGAGTAATAGGAGTGTCAGAACACAGTTTGTGAATACAGAAGCAGAGGTGACTGTGCCTGGTTGATAGCGCCTCTGCAAGTTGCACCCATTTGTATTTCCCGGTAGCATAGAAACGGTTGCTCTGCATCTGGTCTCAAGTGGGTTTCTTTTCTTATACTGACACATCGGTGCTGGTGACCACCCACTCTGCAGGAAGTCATTACGAAGTCTTTAAAACACTGAGTTCCCTTAATCCATTTAGTAAAAACAGAGAAAAGACATATATCGCGAGATGTTAACACATTTGATTTACTCTCATCAGTTGCCAACGTAAAACCAGCAAGTTTTAGACAAACTGGGCATAGTAACAACAACTGAACGAACCAACCACATAGTTCTGACCTTTCTCGCGCTAATAGTGCAATCACTTCCACGACAAGGAGATTGATTGCGTCAGCACCTTCTGTGCACAGAAAACTAGCTGATGTTATTTGATTAGTATTGCCTCGCTAATCGCTAACAGTTTCGGGTTGCGATTATATAACAATATCTTGAACGATTTGACAGGTTCATTTGCAGGTGACCGACTGCTAAGATTTGTTTGACGATCGATGGAGCCGGGATCTTCGAGCTTGTTACAGTTAGCAAGTCTTTTTTGCAATCGCAGTCGATAACCACTTAGGAATCTGCCCTGCCATACGCTGATGCAAGCGCCGATCTATCTTGCATATGTAGATGTGCATTGCAACTGCAATTGAACTGGCATATTACTTGGGGGCAGAATGAGCGATTGAGTGTGTATCACCGCTATGGACAGCCAAAGCCCTAGAGCTTAACAAGACGCGCAGTAGGGCAGTCTTTTTAAAAATCCAAGTGCCAGGTAGCGGATAAATCATGATGTTTCTAGAAGATATTTCTGTACCTTTCCTAGTAAACCTTTTTTGCATATAACTTTCGGGTGCTTTGGGGTCATTTGCGTGCATCTCGATGCCAATTTATGATGTCTCAATGTGGTTCTAGGAGTTTCAAACGTGGACTGGGTCCCACAGCTAATGTGCACATGGGTAGGCTGACAGACACCGATATTGGTTTCCCTTTACAAAGTGATAGGGTACAGATCCTTCGTATTCATGGTATAGACAAAGCTAGTATGCCTGTGCCCAATTGTCAGGCTGAAGAGAATGCAAGCTAACGCATGTGGTAAGCACTGAGAACATGTTCGTAGGATTCAGAACACATAAGTGGAACATATCTGACAAACACTTCTGGCTACGGGTAAATGAGTAATCCATTTTGATTGGTGCAAGGTTCTGCTGTCGTCGTCGTCCGAACAGACGGACAGACGGATAAGTCGGGCAAGCTGTATCTCGATTACTATAGAGCTGTAGCTGTCCGAGTAATAGTCTGAGGGTGCCCGTGACAACTGAAGGCAGGACTGAAATACCGAACGTCACCTGCGATCACGGTCTCCAGGCCTAGACAAATGGTGTCCGGTGTAAACAACTGGAAGTTCACTCTGATTTCGAGTGATCTGGATGTGACGTAAGCGAGGCAACCCACCCTGTGTGAGTGGCGCAAGAATGTGCTGGCCAGTGCTAAGAGAACTGGACGATTAAGAACAGATTAACCAGTACTATGGTTGTCCTAGATAAAGATGAACACCGGAAGCGATTGAATAAGTATGGTTGTGTTAACCAGTAGCTTACAGTGAACCAATCAAAAAATTCACGTTGGAAACCGATTACTGAGTGTACAGTTTTTGTTTCCATTCGCCAATATTTTCTAAGATGTATCTGCTGAAGAGTGGAACTAACCATCACTTCCAGTTAGTTTCAACTTCCCCCGCATTGTTCCGTCAGTTCTACAAAAGCTTTTACGAAACACGTTACATGTCATACATTTACATTTTGGTACTTTCCTAACCAACCTTGAACTCCATCCACGGAATGCTTAGTTCTTTGATTTTTCTGTGGTATAAATCTATTAACTGAAGCCCACGTCATGGTCAATCCACCATCTTACGTATTCACTCGGTCAGGTTGGGTAAAATATCTCGTTGCTGTTTGTCTCCTGATGCCGATCGCCAACGTGACCAATGACGAAAAGCATTCAAATATGACCAACATTTCTCATCTGCGTAAACTCCATCCGTCTATTTCACTGTTCACCGAGTGTGGACCAACTTGGTATTAGGATATGGGACCAGAAAGACGACCTACTTCGGAGCGAATTCACACTGACTACTGTTCACCATTTTTGTCAGATCAAGTCAACGATACGTATTATGCCACTTGAGAGGTGATTTTTCATTAAATGTAGGACAACCAACTGAATATGAATCTTAAAATAATGATAATAATTATGGACTAAATGGAAAAGTTTACTAACTGCCATATTCCTTATCAGCTGACAAAAATATCCCGTGCTTATAGTTTAAGCGTCTTATGACTGCGAAGCTAATAACCAACAGACTTTGGTGCGACAGTTTGGTATACATCGAGCTTTTCTTAACAGCATGTGTTGAAGAATCGAACTAACCACCGGTTGCAGTTTATTCTGACTTCCCTGTGCTGTTCCCTTTGCTGGTTCTTTCTACGAACGCTAGGCGCCTAACACATGTACAGGATGTCGGTGTTCAAACTGATATTAAATATGATCACTTAAGTCCATGCCATAGTAAACGCAACTTACTGTGAATACTGTATCGCCACAAAAGCAATAGGATAATCAATCATCCTCATTGGTGGATATTTTTAAATAGAACTACTTAACGGGATTCATCAACTTATGCAAAAGTTGATTGTTACTACACTTCTGGCCTAAACAGGTGATTATTTCAGGCGCCCCAGCCACAATTCATGCTGGGAGAGTAGATCAGAAAGAGCATTTGGGCTTCGGTTGCTTCAATCGATGGTTAGTCACACTCCATAACCCATCGGTTGGATTCAGCACCAGAGAGTTTGGTTCTAGTCGTGTGAACTTTCCACTCATATACTCTGTATTTTCGGGCAGGATTCCGAGATATGTGTGGTACAACCCACCGTTGTAGACTATCACCTCAGTTACCTCATCTGTTATGATATCTCACGAAAACCGGGTATATAGGCCTAATTAACGGCTCTGGCCCCCTACTGTGGACGTGATTCCAAGTCCACTTGAAGTCAAGATTTTACGCAAATGGGTCTCCTCTATGTTCCTCAGCTCTTTTATCACTGTGTTGGTAGGTTGAACACCTCAGTCATAAACTGGCAGTTTTTCGTAAACCTATGTAGATCTCGGTGTCTCCGGCTTAAGCTGGTTTAAGTGTGTGTGTGTTTTATATCTATCGGAGTCAGATGTCCAATGTTTCTGTGAAACGTTTGAATTCACGACCAGCTAACGAAAAGCTAGCTTTAACCTCGTGAAAGCTTACGATACTCTTTACTGATTATAGTTTCCTATGTGTTCTAAAACAATTGGAGACGCTCGTTAAGTTTCATACGGTTTCTCTTTAAATGTTCACTTCCTTGTGATAATCTATTGTCAAAACATGCATACACTGCTGTGAGGCGTGCAAACATTGTTTGTTTCTATACACCAAAACATAAGTCCTCAAAATTCCACTAGTTCGCTCAATTTTAGCATGAAAAATTTAACCCTTTACTCAGGCATTTCTGCTTGTTTTAGTAACGAATTTTGTGTTGCAGGTCTGGATAATAGAAACTAAGTTACAGGTTCACTACACATCCCTATAGAATCTAGATTTACCACGACGGATTTAACAGAAGGGTTATTGTGTCTACCATCGATGCGATCGAATAATCTGGCATTTTCATGCGGTAGCACCAGATATGGGGTCAGAGACACAATCGCGAGCGATGTTCAATCCATCACAATCCATACGGCTGTTTCGGTTATTCCGGTCTGGTTTTCACAACTTTACAAAGCATTTTATAGAAATTATACATAAAACAGATAAATTTTTATACGGCCAACTAACATGAGGAAGATCACAGTTTAATGGTACACACGCCACTGGGAAATGGGTGTTCGTCGATGTCGAATGACTGACATTGGCTGGAGTAATGAGTGGTTTGCGACAAAGGTAAACAGGTAAACGAACTGTTTTTGCGGTCGTGCACACACGGACATTTTTGTTTATAACAGTTCCATTCTGACAGTTCTGAAGTGAGCTTAGCGGACTTGGCAGATGGTCTGAATTGTTCCTCCCTCATTTAAAGTCCAGTATAAATCAAAAGAGGGACAGAGAAGTCAGAAAGTAGATTTTTAAACCAGTACCAAAGACTTACCAACCGAACTTCAGCACGTCCAAAAAGCTTCTAGTCAAAACGGGTTACAAAACAAAACGAAGCGCGCTAGTGTCCAGACATCAGAGAAAATTTGACTGGTTCTGTCTGCAATATGAGGGTACAGTTACGAACGCTACTAGCAACTGTCAACTTTCAAAGGCATGCTCTGTAGGTTAGCTGTCTGTCCGGAACTGGTGACATACATCAAGGATAGACTGTCTGGGTTTTCTTTGTCTTTTTGTGTAGTTTAGGGTTAATAAAACAAAATTGATTTAGGATGCACAGAGGCTTACAAAACAGATGGCACTATTTTTTCCGTCTTATGATAGACCCTCTTAAAAATGCTGACAAAACAATACTGAAGCAAGCATTAGGTATGAAGTATTTACACCTCGACTCACGATAATAAAATGTGATCATCAGACTGTTGCTCTTAACTCCAGTAAACATACACGAATAGGACATGATATCAAAGGTGGCAGGTTGATACGCATAAAACCTGACTGTGTCAATAGGGCTTGTAACACGCATTTTTTATGCTCAGTGTGTGGCAGGGTCAATATGTCACACTTGTTTTCACCTGCTATTCCCAGCTAATAAACTCTCTCTGTTGTACAGGCTGAAGATGATCAGCTGTTTGTGGTTGACTAACAAACTAGCAAAAGTCCACCACGGCTTGGAAGGGTGGCTGAAGAGTGGTTTCTTGAACAAATGACCGCCCTGACTACTAACCAAAGGACCTGTAAACTGGCAACTACCGATGGCTAACTGAGTTCGGACTGAGGGTACAGGAAGTGCACCGGCTAACAAAAGTAGCTCCAATTTGTTCCCGCAACCTCGGTAAACTTGTGATCTAATGCACAGGTGTCCGAACCACCAATCTGACACTTGCTCACTAGTTACAAGGTTGATCAACTGGCGTTTGTGAAGTACTGTTGTGACCCAGCGAAGCCGAAACAGCTGTCTACCACTTGGAACAGCTGCTTGTGGTGTTTTCGACATCATTCATCAATCGTTCCACACAAATGAAGAGAACTCCGATTACACGTAAGTGCTTAATGTGGTAAATGTACACTCTTTTAATGTACTACAAAAATGTAAAAACAGCAGATGAATAACATACTAGTAACTGAAATCGTCACATAAATTATAAAATTGCAGCTACGTAATGATGGTGAAAGTTCCAAAAATCTGAACATCACTCATACAGTTATGGATCTTCCATGGTTCGAATAAGTCATTCAAGCTGTTCACCTTGAACAAGGGCTTTATTTGTTTACCTGTCGTTATGGATTATTTTTCTAGGTTTTCTCAAGCATTTTTATCGACAATGGTGTAATGTGCCACCGAAACCAGCAGGCGCGCGCTAGTTGAATTTGAATTGGTGACGGAGCGTGCTGCTGTGTTGTCGGCGCCGTTCTAGTTATCGTTTTTGTAAGTCGTGTGCATGACTTACTGGGCCTTTGGCTCATGCTTGTTTCCTGTTGTTTCCTTTCTCAGGATTGTTGTTGGAACCCCTACTTCGGAAGAACGCTGTCCCCTGGTGTCTCCACATTGCCCTAGAGTTGGCCCGTAAGTGTTACGGACAACCATCAGTAAACAGCCGGCTTGCATGCTACAATGAGTATCCAGTAGGTTCACTTGCACCTGCACACGCATCTAGTTTGCTTCGCTTCGTAAAGCCGATGGACTGAAGTGCACAGTCCAAGCACAGCACGTTGAGACGTTCGGAAATGAACACACAGACTGGCCAATGTACTTCCGCTACCAACCAACCTCTTTATTCTATCTGACCCTGGACGAGGTTAGCAAAAGTTTACTGAAGGTTGGTACATCCCAACTGGTCAACCTACATGCATCAGGGAGGAGGCTAGGCTTAAAATCGGCGGCGGATTTTCATTTGTTCGAGGGGTCGTCAACCTTGAACTGCAATTAATATGTGAAATACAACATAATGTGGTATACCTATGTTGGTTATTTTATTGAAATAACATTTAAATCATGAGATCATACTTAAGGAGAATTACTGTGCTTTTTAACGCTGGTTGCTAAAGGAGGTTTTCATAATACTAGTCGGTAGACTGGATGAGACCAAATGTAGTATGTCATCTGACTAGGCACTGGTTAGCTGGATTCGTAACTTTCCCTTTATGTAGTTCATTTCTGAGAAAGTTTAGTAGAGTGCTTAAGTGCTGTGAACATTGCTACTATTTTTGTTGGGACTATAGGACGTACTGTTGTGAGCCAGGAACGAGGAGGGCGCGAAGACTGTTTATTCGGGAAATTCAACACATAGGTTACGCGCTTGAATACGACGACAAACAAACGCACTGATTTGCATGCAACATTAGTCTCAGTACGTCACGGATGAAACGGTCGCCACTGTCCAGTTTCTCTGTGTGCTGGGAGCCATTTCATGGCAAGTTGCACTCTAATGCACCTTGTATTCAACCCGCTGTTACTTCAATGTTCAAATCCTTGCATCTGTGTCACTACTGAATGGTAGTGGTATGAGTGATACGCTGCAATCGCCTGACCTCACTATGGTAGTTTGATGGCTCCTGTTCCAGAGTGTCCATTAGTTCACAACGTTGTGAATCAAGTTACGGGGATCCGAAGCGGTACAACTCCGGAACCATGATTGTATTGTATGACCTGGAAGTAACTATCGTTACAGGAGGTCCCTAATGTGTATATAAACGCTGAAGACTGAATAGCCTTCATGCACGTTAGGAAAACTAAAGGTTAATATGTTAGCTGATTTTTGTGGGGCAAGTAGTGATTTGCACTGTTCGCACAGTGACAGCACGGGTGTCTGGTTAGCAACCGTGATGTCTGCCGGTGGGTGTCTACAGTGTGTCGACAAGCATAAATGGGGAGGGACAACGAAGTGAAGAAAAAACAATCAACCAGGAAATAACATGACAGTTTGTGGCATTTCGACCGTCGTGTAGTTTGTTTGCTTCGTTGTGTGTGACATATTTTCCAGTTTTCCAATCCGAAGATGAACGTTACTTACGAACCTAAACCGGAGTATTTGATCGGGTGTCCTGATCATAAAGCAACAGAATAAAGTGTGAAGTTCGCTATCCTTCTTGAACCGATGACAAATGTGTCGATTCATAAGCCTGTAAACTGACAGCCATCCTGAGTGTCCAGTGCATTATGCGTGTGATTGCAATGAGTTCAAAACAGTAGTCTGGGGGGCTCGTCTTTGTAGATCTGAATCTGTTTACTTACAAGGTCTTAATAAAATTCGATGTCACTAACTTCAGGCAGGCAATTAATCTGTCTGCGAGTGATCGTAATTGTCTAAAGGTCGTTATTCGTATGCCTTTTCTGTGATGGTGTTTAAACTTTTATTTTAATGAAAATTCCCCGTTGGCAGAGGAAAGTAACAAGTGTTGAGTGGCATGCGTTTTCTCAAACAGTCTACCAATCAGAGTAAGCTAACCCAAATCAAAGGCGCTCACGCACTTGCGAAAGAGAACCACATTTAGACGTCTGATAGACCGTTACGAAATGAAGTGACCAGAGCCACTGTTTATCTCTGATTTAACCAGTAGCGGTGCAATGCATGAATGGCAATGGGTTGTGATTATAGACGATCCCATGGAGAGCTGTGTGGATGAATTACGCATGTTCCACTGTTAATTTCGGACAAAAACAGAGACCTAATTTAACCATTTTAGTGAATATTGCACAGGGGAACATTTTCTGAACAGGTCGTTTCGGTTTACCTAGTGTGTTTATACTTCCCGCTCCATATCAACCTTATTTGAATAAAACACACGATCTCTAATCCAAATGAGGAGACTGAAACCTATACCCCTCAAAACAGCTTCAGAATTATATCAGTGAACTGTTATTCAACAAACATTGTTGTCATGATATATCAGATTCACTGAGGAAGCAGCTACTTATCGTTACGGCAGGATAGGAATATATAATCAACCCTAGCAGAACATACGTGTAAGCATGTAATCCTACCTTAGGCTGTAAACCAACAGTGACCGGAACCGCTCGGCAGACAGCATACACTTCTGCCGATCAATGCATTTTAGAGCTGCAGTGTGCCTCACTTGGAAGTTTTGTCAGAACCGATGAGCTTGTCAAACAACTTGGCTGAATTCTAAAGAACGATAATCCTCATTGCTTAGATGAGTGACATCAAATAGTTTATAGTCATATGTGGAAAAATTAAGAACATGTGATGAATCTCCGAATCAGCTCATATTGCGTAACAGCATGCTGTTCTAATGTGTGGTGAGGAGAGTCATATAAAAAACAAACAGGATCCTAATCCATCTACACCGTAACAGTCTTGCTTTAACCTAATCACCATCCACAAACGAATGTGGTTCAGCATCTAAGTGCAATAATTTGGCCGTACTTTCGTGGAGTTAGTAAAACATCAGTTAATACTCATACCTAACAAGAACGCTGACCGGATATCCAATTGCATTGGTAACAAGGATATCCACTACCAACAGGTTCCAACATGAATGAAGCTCGAGTTAACATTTTGTTACGCTTCAGTTGCAGTTTCCGGTCAACTTTTCAAATTGCTTGTTTGTTGTTTCTGAAATTAACAATGACTACACATTAGTCAACAGCATCTACGCGATTCGTCGGACAGCGTACCATGATTTTTTTCGTGCACACAATATGCAACAGTACGGGCGGTTATCCATTAGTCTCGTTTGATTGAAAAACACAGGGGGAATGTGAGACGGGGAGAATGGTCGCAAGACAAGACTAGTTGAAAGGTGGACCAATGAAAAGTTGTTGAGTTAGGCCAATGGGGTTGATCACAAGTATGTTCCGACTGACAGAAAGAATAGAACCATAAGTACGGAATGAAAACATATGCTACGATATATCAGCATTTCGTTTGATCTCATCTTCTTATATGCGACAGACAAATAGAGACTGACAAGGTATGGATACGCTTAAGTTTACATCAAGTATTATGTGATTAACACCGCGGCAACCCGATGGTTTGCTCCAACCACTATTGTGCACCTAGCGCCGGCTGGTAAGCTCTGAGCAACATAACTTTGCCAGAGGCCGGTATCTTCCGATTCCGATTGCGTAACAATAATTTAAATGAGCTAAGTGAGATAACCCGGTGACCTGTTATAATAAGGTGTCTAGCAAACGATAATGTAGGATTTCGAGCGACGGATTCACTGAGTTGCGATTGTTGTGCCATCAGTTGTTTTGAACATTTCGGGAAGTAGTGTGCCACTCGATGAGATAGTCGTCGATCTGTTCTGCCTAGGTAAACGGCACTGCAACTGCAAGTGAACTGATAGACAACGTGAGAGGCAGAATATTTGGACAGACTGCGTTCATGATTACGTAGAACTTATCCTTTGGTGGCTTAACCCGTGCTTGCTTGAGGATCCGCATACGTACGAGATAGGGCAGACTCCAAATTGTGCCTGATATCGTTTGCCAGGTGATTCTTTTTCATTTACAGAAGAAAAAAATACTCTTCTTCTGCGGTATTTGAACTGGCTTGTTTCACTTTTTCGTCGTGTTGTAAATGTCTACGAACTTTTCAGGACATCCATCCGCCAGTAACGTCTTTCTTAGCATCTCTTGTTCCATCTGCAGCCTATTAGGGATACAAATACGTCCGACCGTACGAAATAGGGCTTCAACCAAATCATGCTTATATGCTATCGGGGCGAAGTTGGAAAACTGTAGATATTGTCAGCCCTATGTTGCTTTACGATGGACTGATTACTGTAATGTCTCATCCCTAAACCTAGTGATGAGTACACTTAAGAAAGCCAACCTACCATTTGTTTCAGTTTTGTGAGACAAAAATAAGTTCAGGTGAGTAGAAATAAAAAGCAAATAAAATTACTACTATCCGCGAAGATCAAAATATCACCGACATACCGTTTGTACAATACGGTTTTGGTAATAATATCTAACATTTGTCATTCTGTGCTTCCTAATGCTGAGCCTTACGGACCACCCATAGCCAGTCCGTCTATTTACTTATAAGAAAGTCCTTCAAAACCAAACCCGTTGTTCTCTGTACACAGTAAAGCAAAATGCTTAGTTAATTCAAGTGGATTACCAACATCACAGGTCTGATTCTCCGGCGATATAAAAATCTAACTGTTTAGTGATGAGTAGTAGGGGATTTGGTTAATTTCAAGTTAAACATCACTCACGATTAATTGCAGCTGTCGTATTCCCATAGACTTTCCAGTCGGACCCTTTCGAACAGCAGAAGCACTAGACTCGGGTTTCGCTCTCATTAGAGCAGCTCGTCAGAAGTGCATATCTTTGCCACTGCTTGGGCTGGAACTCCGGTCACGCTGTTCATGAGGCAACCGTGTTTACCACTGCGCCACTGACCTCACATTAGGCACGACTGAATTATCAAATGTGAACACTCAACCACTTTCGCTTGTGAGTAATGATCAGGTTTCCCGATCGCCTCGTGAGGAGACACTGTTACTGTCTGTTAACTCCAATCGATGACCCCTCGACTAGGATTTCTGTCCAAGTTGAAATCGTGCCTAATGTGAAGTCAATGGCGCAGTCGTAAACACGGTTGCTTCGTCAAAGTGTGGCTGGAGTTCTAGTCCAGGCAGTGGCGATGATATGCACTACTGACGAGCTGGTCTAATGAGAGCGAAACTCGAATCTAGTGCCTCTTTTCGAAAGGGTCCGACTGGGAAATTTATGGGAATGCTACAGCTGCGATCAGTTGTGGGTGATGCTCAATCTGTATGAAAATCCAACTGCTTCACGAACAGGAACACGTGAAAAAAAGAATCAACGTCAATGGAATACATAACTTGAGATATTATCGACAGACGTTCTGAAGTCTCTGCTAAGTCAAGGGAATCAATTAGGCAATGGAGGAATAACATTTCACAAGTGGGGTTCAAAATTTTAACTAGCCAACGAGCAACATTATGATAAGCTGTATGGTTGTACACAAAATTGGACGCAGAGGTGATTTAACCTTTTGAGACTTTGAGAAACCCCCAATTCGTGATGCTTCCGTTGCAACTGGCTTCATGTTTCCACATTGATATCCAACGATATGATCGTGAAACAATATCTTGAGTTGCTTCACTATTTGCCTTTCTAGTGGTATGTTATTTTCAGTCGTTTTGTCCTCCCTGCACTTTCGCAGGTCTGCAAGGTGGTATGCATTTCTGTCACACGCTCATGCTGACAACACCAGAGCATTTTTCCGGTCTTAGAAACTTCAGTATCACATTTCCACGAATTGCTTCATGGTTTCATAGTAAGCCTGCTTAAAACAACATTATTGACGAACGGGTGGTGATAAAAATTGGTCAGAAATATCCACCAATTTTGCACGCAACCACCTCGTTTCTTCAAAAACGTGAAAGAATACTGTTCATTTTGAATGTTCCTTTAATTTTCTAAACTCTGTTCAGCCAAACCTATCCTTATTTCACAAAAACGAATCGAACGGCAGTTTAGCAATATGTCTCTTTTCTGCTCCTTTGAAATTGTTAAAAGAAGATCCAGTGTTTGAAGGTTGGATCCAACTGGCACTGCTCCATTCAGGCTATTGCTGATCACAGTCTGTGAACAGATTGTTGAGATACGTTTCCATGTCGGTCGGTTAAATCACAAGAATGCAAACAAAGAGTGTACGCCCAATGCGGGGTACAACACCAATTGGGACAACGATGCTTCTTGGACCAACGTGGTGAGATGGCTGGCATGGTAATGGCCAAAATGTTATCACGGACTGTAGTAATCTCGTTAGTCTGTCCACATAATTTGCCTGCCACAGCATACTGATTGATTACAATAGTTAGCATAACACTTACAAACGACTGTTGTGATGGAACCGATGATTAAAGAAACTGATTGTCAGACTTTCCAAGTTGCACCAGGTCGAGTTTCCCACAAATTAAACAAAGCGACATCACGATGCAGTCAACTAAAAAGTACTAAGAGCTGGTTGGTGAGCCTCATGTATTCATTCAGAGTAGCCGACCAGTTAGAGGGCACCCCCCCCCCATTAAAGTGTTACGTATCGATCGGGTCATTCCACTTTTCCGTCGAGATGTTTACCAACGGATCGATGGACAGTTACAAAAAAATACGTTCTTGCGGTGTACACTCAAGTTTGTTGAACCAAACGTCTGCCTTTTAGATAGGTAACCCCAGAAAAGTTATTGTGAACAGTAAAGTCATAGGATAGCATCTCACCTCTTGCGGCTAGACAAAATTTACGGACGTCGCTGTAGGAACATGTTAGTCAGTATTGGATTTGTCCGATTCAGCGCAACGATCTAACTGTTGACTATCGAGACTAAACGAGTTTGTTATAACGAGCAAAACGTACATATGCCTAAAATATACAATCGGGTTGTAGCCACTCTTAAAGCCGCATGTTTTCGTTCATATTTTCAAATTCGATTTTGGACTCTTTAGACACAAAACACAACTGATCAAGTTAAAGTACTGTTTGTACCCATGATGTTAGTTAGTAGAGCTGTTTACGCTAGCAACAATGCCAATAGTACCAACGGTGCGGACAGTGATGAAGCATCTGTTGATACATTTCATTTACAAAACAAATCTTATAGAATGTATAACATATGTACAGTGTCCTGCAAGGAAGTTGCATTAGAGGACCAGTAGACAGGTATGGCAACGTTATAGGTACTTGCACACCCGATTGTGTTGAGCAAGAGCTGGAAATGCTTAAGAAGACTCTGGATGGCAATGGGTACCCCAGAAGCTTTATTCAGCGTCACAGCAAATGGAGGCCCAAAAGCAGTCAAAATGATGAGATTCCGAAGAAACTAGTATATATTGAGCTACCATTCAAAGGGGATATTGCGACGATGCGTACAACCCAACGACTTGTCTCTTCACTCAAACTTACTTACAACGCAGTCGAATTTAGAGTCCTTAATCAGACTCGCATGTTACCTGTACCTACAATCAAAGCAGATCAACCTATTGACACCAAATCACACTGTGTTTACCAATTCTCATGTAACTGCGGAGAAAGTTACATAGGCATAACCGATAGACCATTGATCTCAAGAATGAAGGAACATGTACCTAAGTGGGTTCACAAACAGGTCTCAAAACCGGACACTGTAGTCACAGAAAATCGTAAGCCCCCAGTTTCGTCGATCGGACGACACATCCAGTCAACTGACTACAACGTGGACCTGACCTCAGCCTTCACCATTATAGTGCGCCACCACAATCCACGGTTCCTAAAATTTGCTGAGACCGTCGCGATAAACCGGCTCAAACTAGTGTTGTGTGTACAACTAAAATTATTTGTGAGCCTGAAGTTGCCATGGTCCTAAGTCGTAGTGATTGTCATTCAGATCACACGATTGGACGTTTTTGTTATTGTTGGTTTCTTTGTTCATACCCCCCGGAGTACTGTAGATGTTAAATTGAAAGGTTCCCGTGTTATTGGTTATTTGGTACTGAAGAGCCAATACCAGTGTTCGTATTCTGACTGTTTTGTTCAAACGTTATAAGGGATGATTTAATAGATACCGTAAAGAAGTCGCCGAGTACAAGGGTTTGCACACCCGCATCAAACGATCCACGGAGGTGTTAACTGAAATCGTCCTAGGAAATGTAGTATAGGAGGGGGTTTTAATTATAAATGGATGTAATTTTTCAAGGATCCAGTAAGCGGTAGATCAAAATTTGAAACACAGAGGGACAAAACGCCCTGAGGACTGTTCTCAGGTGAGGTATTTAACGCTCATCCATCGAGCTGCCCACTGAATCAGTTTTGGATAAAGTGTGGTGGGATCCAGTTGGGGCCTTAAAAATACCAAATTCGATCGGAATTTGTTGAACAAGAACTACCAGGCACGATAGTTCAGTTCATCAAGGTCACACAATCTTTATTTGTAGAAAAAACACAACTGTTATTCTCGGATGGGTATCGTATTATGTGTTTGTGGTGATTCAGAAAGACAATAGACTCTTCTGATAGTCACGCACTGATTAGGCATGGACTGTTCCTATCAAACGGAAGAGCGCTCAGAGGTTTTGGTTTCAGATAGGAGTGTGCAGCGCTTGTAGCTCACCTCATTAAGAATGGCGATAAAGTAGATGGTTGATTTCTAACACATGCGTGGTACAATGCGATGTTATCCTTTCGTGTTTCTGCTGACTAAGCTTGACTGGGTACGGAGCGTGTTTTCTATGTCCCTGTGTATCAGTGTCTCATCGTTTATCACTTACGTGAGTTATGTTCACTAATGGTTTGATCAGCGTGATGTTCTGCATTCACCTACATTAGTTGATCTTTGTGGTAGCTACCGAGGGTACTAAGTTTCAACTTGTACACTTGGTAGCAGTCTTCGCATTCACATAAGCATTTCATCTCGCCCACTTCGAAGAGAAACACTAGACTTTAGTTTCACGATTAATGTAGCCCACCAGCAGTACGTAGTATGGTTAACAAGCTTGCCTCAAAAACATGAAGGTCGCAGTGCAAATCCCGGCCGTTGCAAGGGTACACATTACTGATGAGTTCTAATAGGGACGAAACCCTAATTTGGTGTTTCGGTTCGAAGTAAGCTAGCTGAAAAACTTATCCGAAGGCGGAAGTTGCAATCAGATGAGAAAGGCGTTCAATTTGTAATAATCTAAATCCTCCAACTTCTGCTAAAGATTTTAACCGTGCTCAGGTGGTTCAATAAAGACAGTTACTTCAACCTAACTAAGAAGCCCTGATAGCTTAGTTATTGATTAGATTGAACAAATTTATCCTGTTTATTCTCCCTTCAAAACGTTCAATTTGAACTACTCCAAACTCCCAGCCTTCAGGTTGGAAGAATTATGTTTGCTCTGGTATTCAGCCCGTCAGATTCAGACGGCCTCCAAGTCTCCTGAAATGAAAAATACTACCGCACTTTTGTTGTGCTGTTGAATGGACTGAGGCCTGATGATATTGTTTGGGTTTGTATGGTGAAATCATAGTAGATGAATTGCTGTTAGTTTGAATTGTTTGACACAAATTTAATTCCTATTTTCATCTACTCTTGCAGTCGATTCGTCTTATAAGCAACTTCGACGATGTTATGTGTAATCCATCTCATATAAGCACTACTCAAAGACATCCCGTTTTTATCCCATGTCATGCCTGCCTCATACACTTGTTATGGTTCTCTCTCCGTTCACTATGAACCTCCATTCAAACCAGTATGAATGCTGTTCTTTGAAGTAAGCTCAACTCAACTTGATTCATTGATGTTAAGGAGAGCGACATGAAAATTTCACATGAATCGGTACTTTTGCGTATCTACTCGATGCAAATGCTAGATGAGACAATTCGATTGGAACCAGTTCGTTTAGCATCAGGTGATAACCCTGTTTCACTGAACGGCGGTTCTGAAGATTCTTGGACTCTTGAATCCGATGTGTTTTGTACACTGTTACTGAGTTAGTAGACTGTGTCTGTTTCAGTGCTAAACCAAAATCTGATGACTTAGATTTAACAACGTTTACTTTAAGTTAGCGTGTTCAGTTAGGAAACCTGTATTGGAGAAACCCTTTCCGTAGGCCATTCAAGTGAAATTATCGTGAAATGATTTGAACTTCGAGTTTTCTCTGGGATCACATAGTGAGGCGATCGGCATTTCCTAATCTGCCACCTCGAAGACAACCAAAGTTTGGTTCTACATTCCTAACTTGTTCGCTCAGAAGTAGTTTTTTTGTTTTTGCGGTCAATCTGGCCATCGAATTTCCTTACCCATTCAAAGTTGGTTGCCCACTTATGCGATAAACTGATTCTGATTGTTCCTGGTTGGTAACCGTGGTTACATACCTTGTTATGCGACTGGCCGGGTAATGAATACCCAAAAATAGAATATTCACCAGACCACCCTCCCTCTTGACGAACGCACAGAAGCCTCTCGAAACACAAATGGGAAAGCTAAACAACGGACTTCTTTAAACATCGACTTCATTATATCAGTTGTTGCAGGCGGTTTGCCAACTATTGTAATCAATGGCGACAGTATGGCAGGCCAGTCATTCGACCAACCTACTGAGGCTGGTTGATAAGTCTGTCTGGCTGCAAAATTTGTGATCAGATTTGTGTAATATTTGGCTTAACTCACTCAAACCCCCGGCTACTTATCAGCAATGCGGTTACTTCAACCGTAATCACGTTTGCGTCATTGCCACATCATTCATCTCATCATATTGACCCGAGAAAAGCCATTAACCCAACTAATGATGCAACAACCATTCAGCGTTTGCGCGTTTATAGCCACCTTTGGTGTGAAATCCCTCACTTTGACTAAAAGATTGGGAATGCATCATTTAGTACACACGACAGTGACATTTTTACGTATTGAAGATTAACAAGCACGTCCGTGTTAATGGAAGCGTCATTTAGACAATAGCTGATGTGATACACTAAGCTGAAAAGCCAACAAGTTGAATGCTGCTCATAGTTGCCAGTAATCTTCGCATTCAAAAAGCCTGTTGGCTGGCCCACTAAAAACTCGACGAACTTCTACTTATATTTTAAACCACGCTCATTTGTTTAAATGAAATCGAGAGCTTCAAAGTGAGTGAGAATTCCAGATCACGAAGTAACCGGTTGAAGTGAACCGAACGCTTCCGCTTTTTATCTTCTCGAAATGTTCGGGTAATCTGAGCAGTATTCACATAAGGTTGTGGTTGAGCATCTGGGTTTGACCATTCACACGTGTTTATCATGAGGCTACTGACGTTATGGTTAATACGCTGGTCTCACAAACATGAGAGTCGGAGTGTCAGTTCTGGTCCGGATGAGAATATGCATTACTGATGAGCTCTAGTAGGAGCATAATTCGAGTCTAGTGCTTCCTTCTAAAGTAGGCTAGCCGAAAGGCCTACATGAATGCGACAACTGTAACCAAATACGGGTGTAGTTCATTTTGAAACAGCCTAAATCTCTGAACTTCTATCAATAAACATCGATAGGAATTCGCAACTCTACCTCATTGGAAGTCGATCAAACCGTTGTTGACAACAACATAACTGCAACTGGTATCCAGGTGTGTACGGAATGTAAAATTATGCTATTTGGAGAGTTGAACAATTGTGCTTCATTGATCATTGTCTTGTTGGTTGCTTCGAGTGGGTTACAGGGAGATTAGGCAGTTGTGGTTATGACCGGTGCAAGAGCTGGGGGAAATCCAAACATTCGGGTTTCTCATATACGCAACATTTACTTGATTGATTTCTTTACGATATTTAGAAAGCGTAACTTTTTATGTGAATTCTTCTAACATACAAACGATAATTACAAAAAAGTGCTAACGTAAAAACAAAAACTTACAACGAAACGGTAGTTCTTAGATTAGATGTAAGTCATAAAGGTCGTTTGTGACCGCAAATGAAACAAACGATTCAACCTACAGCATACAAAGTATGGCATTCGGCCTTGTTTTTCACTGCAATAGACTGGTTACTGACATTTTTTGTAACGCCTGGTGAAAGCAGTCATTAACTGCGGGCCGCAGTGTAACGATATACTTCTGATCGGTGGGTTACGCGTAGCCCAAAAATGGATCCCCAAATTGAAAACCAGATTGGATTCAACAATTTCTATGGTACTACTAAAGAAATGCACCAATAATTACAAAAAGCAAACCTCAATCGTTCGCGACGATAGTCTGGTCCAGCAAAATCAATAGCTTCTCAACAGGATCAGCAAGGTCAAAGGTGAACCGTCACGCCAGTAGGCCAAGACAAGAATGGCTACTCGCGCCGTGGACATTTAATGACACATTAGTCCAATGAAACCAAAGAGAGTGGGCAAGGTAGTGGTAACAAGTGTCAGATTAATGGGAACAATAGGGAATGCAAACGGTGGGGATGAATTTTCTCAGCTCGTGGATCAACAAATTAACAGGTAGTGTTATCAATACATTCTCATATATTGCAATACATGTTGATAACTCACAAGCTTCAACTAGTTTGTGGTTCAGAATACCCGTAGTAATATATGAAATGAAATGCATCTAGCCGGAAGTTTTAAGCTTAAGCGTTTTAACTTTTAACACGAACCCGGAAATAAAGTATGGAGTTATAGATTGTCTTTTGGGAAGGGATAGTGAGATGGCCTGATTCGGCGAGCGTCCGGATGTTTATGGTCAACATCTGTGTGAAATCGCTTCCCATGACACGAAGACAGATTAAGGGGGAAAACCACTTAGTGTGCAAGACCGTGACTTTATGTTATAGTAAATACGGTTGGCGGCATCCGAAACGGATTAGCCTGTCGTAGTGACCGAAGCCAAAGAACGCCTGCGCTTCAAACCATCACCCCAAGTGGATTGTGCTGCATCACTTGCGGGTCCACTCACACACCGCGTGAATACTGACATACACACAAATAGTCGTCGATGAAAACATCGCTCTAGTAAATTCCATCAAATTATCCAGACAAGCAGCTGCTCCAGTAGGATTTCTCAAGCACTTTACGTCCTTAGGGTATTTGCCGTGTCTGAAAATCCTGTTTCTTCCACAGGTTCAAGCCCAACACAAATCCATCACTTTCACAAACTTGCTAAACTACATATCATTAGTTTGAGGTCGTATCGATCAGTAGTCGGTAGTAAAAAAAATGACAGTCGCGCGTTTGTGTTTTTCAGTTCTCTTTCCCAAACATCTATTTTGTTTCCACGGCTGAAAAAGTGTGTGTAATGAATGTATATCGATTAAAATAGTTCAAGCGGACTTAGTGTTTTGTACCTTGAGGGCGGCCGAATCGAACATATGATGTTCATTTGATAACAGTACTTCTAGGTGCTGTTACCTAAATTAATTCCGTATGGTTGTTGGGTAACACGTTTGCACATATAACAATTGTGTATCTATCCTTCTATATAGAACAAGATGCAGAAAGCAATCACGTGTAATTCAGTTCGCAAAAGAATACACCTGAATATCAATACTTTCGTCAGGTCTTTGTGGATTTGATTAATACACCAGACAGTGAGCGGAAAATCTGATTCTGACATTTTAGATTAGACAGACGGCAGCTTGGATGCACACAAGAAGGTTAGTTATCGAGGCAACGGATTCACGGTGAAATACTTAGCGGACTAATTATGGTGCAGTTGAAAGCGCAAACGAAACTAACAGAAAAGATCGCTCGAATTTCACTAGCGATTCGGGAAAACACTTTTCCCCCAGCGGAAACAGATGTTAAGATCGTATCATACAAGTGTATGCTTCACACATTGTCTACGATTTTCAGGGTATATGCTGCTTTTTTACTTACAAGGAAATTTGCTGTTCTATTCCGGATAATACAACGCCAATGAAAATTAGTCATGTCGCTACTAGGACTGAGAGCATTGATGAATCCAGCATATGGTTCACAGTTCAGATATGGACAAAATAACGATGTCTTTTTCAGGATCGTTAGTCCTTAATCGAATCGTATATCTTCATCTTAGTTGAAAAAAAGAAGGTCGAGTGATTCTAGGTCACTCTGAAACCAACGGCGGCAACCTAGACAGGACGGACGTGCAAACTTTTCAAGATCCCATCGGAGTGTAACTCTTAAAAAACCGAATTGTTTTTCAGGATGGCAGCCTCACTCTTTCCAAGTAAACATTCATGATAACTCTACAACAAACAGTGATAGGTCAGATGGTCCAAGAATATGTTACTTAGGAAAGCACACAAACCGCTGCGTTCAATGCAGCATTGCACTGCTGAATGTGGTGGCGTCAAGTATAGATCGATGTCAACCGTAACAAGTTTACTGATAAACTTGTGCGTGTAGAGCACACATACGGGAAAAATCGATTGTCTTCGGGATCGTTAGAAAAGTCGGATTTACTGAATCGTTGCAATAAGGTTAGCTAGACAGACTAAATTATATACATTCGTATTCGTTTCCTATCTGACTTATCTCAGTTATCAACTCCACAAGAGGAGTGATTGCTTGTCTCACCACATACATCCTGAACTGCCCCCGCATGGATTCTCCCACACATCGTGTATTAATTGTAAACGATAATTACTAAACCCAAGGGGAGAATTAGTGGAAGGCTGTGTGACAAATGGCTTAAACCAAAGTAAAATGTTCATCTCTCGAACATGAAAGCGGCATAATTCCTCACGGTAAAATCTATACTAGAAATACAAAAAGGCTTACACAACTTGTAACCAGATACCGTGGCGTTAGCTATCGATATTGTGAATGGAAGCTGGTGCAGTTTACGGAAGTCAATTTAAACAGATGAGGGGAAGTTATGATGAAGAAATTGAAAACGCTACCATGGTGGCCAGTCAGTCAAGAGGGCAAATTATAGAGAGAGAGAAAGGCGACTTGCTATCAAATTCCTGAAAGAAATGGAAGCAACTTACTGAAACCGTCGATAGGTGCAATAAATAAAGGTGGACATCGAGTAACTTATCCACCCATCTGTTACCTCTTCAGTGATGGTTCACTATGAGTGTGTTGAATTAACCAGTCTGAGACTGCCAGTATATTTGCTGCTAAGTACAGCACAACCCCCAACTAACCACGCCATTTCAACAAGCTGCGCCAGTACTTACTAGTTGCAATAAGCTGTTCAACTCGCTGCCATGAAACAGTTGTTCATGAATTAACCGAGCGTCTATTTAAATGGCCTTGTATAGAGTCGCATCCATCCATGATGTACTACCTCTGTTACAACGTGAATAACTTGGAACAATAGGGTTTCATTAAAACAGCTTCCGGCAACCACAAGTTTACCCACTTATTTTCATTTGTCTTTGCATCAATTGCTTCATGCTTGCTCTAATCATCGAACATGAATGACACTCAACTCTGCTTAAAGTCCTTCAATTGTTGTTCGACAAATTAGTCTAGAGTTTGCAGAAATATTCTATTACCGGATGTTTACAATACACCACACGCACTGTTGAAGGAAGCAGTTTAGATAGTACACACTTCCGTGGTACAGGGTCCACGTTTGGTTATGATGCCGAAGTATGAAAGTAGCCTTTTTTTGACTTGTCCTAGGTTAGGCTACCTGGTAACTCGTGACCAGGTGTCAGTACTGTCCAAATATTGAGAGCTATGGCAACAATAAACAGTCCCTTTCATGAGAACGAATTACGTTGACGTGATACCACCGCCAAAGGCCTGTATTTCTACATGTTTTTTCTATGTACATTATCAGGTATACCAAACTGCCTGTAAGTGCCCACTGGTAGTGTTGATGGGTTCTAACGCGGACGTTTTTGAGAAATCCTGCTGGGACAGTCGACTCTCTGGTCATTTGATAGATTTTTTGAAGAAGAAGTGGAACGGATGGGCCACTGAATCAAAATGTGAAACGCTAGACTGAAGAAAATGCACTGAAGTCACTGTTGGATCCATTCTCACCAAACACTTGCATGAACAAATTAAACTATCAGCGGCTAGATAATTTTCTCTACGTGATTTGCTCCAATTGATGTTATGTAGAGGTTGTGTCTATTCCATGGTGAGATCCGAACTTGATTTACTTACTGTTACCCAATCGTTCAACAGTGCCCATTCCTTCATTATACTTACCCCTAATAGGAATTATGACTCTTTTAAACCTAACGGAAAAAAGGCGTCCAGATCGGACACTACAATGCTTTACTTACCGAACAGCTTATAAGTTGTTTCAGCTTTATGCTCCTCAAGCAAACAAACTCTCATTCGCCGTCTTCACAGCGAAGCACTAGTACCCTAGCATACGAACGTTGACGTTCATCTTGGAAAATCAACTCCTTGTTGTCAACCGATCCATATGCTGTTGTACAGCAGGATATGCAAGTCACACAGCGAGACGTTTGTCCAAATGGAGTGAAGAACATCAACCAGGGTGGCTCAGCAATTGTTTAGTCAAATCCACTGAAAGCGCAGTCGTCACACTTCCGATGGATGCCAACCAACGGGCTGACACCATACTTGCAAAATGTTATAAATCTTCAATCCACATTAATCGGGTAACGAATGCTAACCACCGCTAAATTGACTACAGTTCGCTCAAGCAATCCGATCATTAGTTTACACAAGAAGCCATGTAAACTGTGCAATTGGAATAGCAAAACGTTACATCACAGACTAGTGTCCTCATCCAAAACCCCAACTCTAACCTTGTGGCACAATAGGGTGCGGAATTTAAACCACTCAATAGTGGTTAGAGGTAGGGGTTTTCAGGTTAACAGGAACTGAACATCACTTACGACTGATGGCGACTCTCGCATCCCCATGGACTTTTGACAAAGTCATTTCACAGAGAAGCCGTAGGCTTGAGTTTCGTTCTTGTTAGGGCTTATCGGTAGTGCACACCCTTGATGTGGTCGGGATTTGAACTCCGGTCACGTTTTCGCGGGGCAACCATTGGCCATCTGTCAAGCAGGACCAAATTGTCAAGAGCAAACGTTCGGCCACATTCGCTTGAGAGTGAAAATCAGTTTGCTTAATCAACTCTGGGGATGGCACAGAAATTGTCCTGTGAGCTTCAGTCAACGACCGCGTGATTGGAACTTCTGTCCAAGTAAAAACCAAAGAAATTGGTTATTCTCTCTTCACTCAAGACGGTCTGACAATGTGAGCAGTATTCACAACCGCGTGTGACTGAATGTTTTCGTGTGGTAGTTCAGTTGTATCTCATATGGAGGTAGTGGTGCAGTGACCAACGTGGTTGCTTTCTGGAAGTATGGCCAGAGTTCTACTAGAAAATTCTGACAAAAGTGAAATTCAAGTAGATAATTCTTTTTTGCAAAAGTTGGAATGAAAATTGAACTGTGTGAGTATTGCACAAATCCCGTTAAGTTTATCCGATCAATTACTACACTGTCAGTTCTCATTTCATTGTTCACGTACTGGTTTGAACCCGTTCAACCTCCCATATCCTACTGATATGAGGATGCATTATAGAAAACAGCTTTTCGTCTTTGCCTGCATCCACGATTCGATAGAAAATTTTGGAAATTTCTATATTTTTTTAAAATATTTCGTTGTAACCCTACACTCCCTAGAAAGGTGAATGCTGTGGAAATAGAAGTGAATCAAAAGATCTGATTACTGAAACTGTAGACCGTAGTTAATGTACTGACAAACTTTTTAACGACCATACATTAGAACGTTTACTACTACCCTAAAATATGTGCGGATACAGTTAAAACGTGGTAGGCTATCCACTGGGAACGTGATAAACTTCATGCAAATGAATTGTTGAATTGGTTCACAAGTGTGTGTGTGTGTGTAAGAAGTTATGGCTAGCGCAGGAGGGTACTCAGAACATTATTTTTAACACTCACGCTTGATTGCGTTTGAACTACCTTCTCTATGCTTCATTGCACTTTACTAATAGATCACGTACAGATTTGGCCTTGCGCATAAGAAACACAAATTGAAACGTGCACAACTGGCAGGAGTCACCAAGGAATTTCTGTGGTAAATTAGACTTTGTTTTCGCATTTATTTACATATTGAGAACTATTTCCATTGTTTCAACTAATGAATTATGTCACTAGGCATAAAGACTTTCAAGAAAGTATTACCTGTAAATATATAATGAGTAACCTGGACATTTTTGTAAGTTTCGCAAAAGATTGTTTGAACGGCTTTAACGATGGTTGAGAAAAGTTTATTTCCACTAGTTAAACATTGCCACACTGTACATTGATGACGCAGCCACTTGAGTTGTAAGATCTTAAACATCACACGTCTAACTACAATTGTTACATTCAGATACACGTTTCAATCACCCTACTTAGAAATGAGTAGTGTACCTAAGTTTTGCTCCCAGTGTAGTTCATAACCAGGACGCATCCTCTTCCGGAACGAATTTGTACTCTGGTTCACGTGACTGTGGGACGGGTATTTTAAGCGCTACCCAGCTGAATTCATGGTGAATATGACCGAAGTATTTCACGTGAACTCTCAGCTACAAACATGCGAAGCGTTTAGCTAACCTGTTCGTTCTGAAATGGAATTATTGTCATTTTTGCTTCATTCAATCCACAAGAGAGCATGCAGTGCACATGAGCTGGAACGAGAGAGAAACTGAAGCCGAACTCTTCTTTTCGAACTGGTGTAACCAAACATTTTCCACCATGAAAACCGTAAATAGACATGTGCTATTGAAAGCATAAAGCTCAAAATCCCCAAATATATAATTAAACTGTCTAGTTACCCCCTGAGGGCTAGTCTAAGTTTGTTCAAGTTAATCCATTTCGGGTACTTTTCGTCTAGTGACCTTGCGTTCTCACGTGAGCTGTCGGACTAGAAGTGGTTCTTAGATTTTCCCGAATAGACTAAGGAAATCTATGTGTAATTTACTGAAACATTTCCCAACTGAATTGAAAATCAGCATCAATTTCTCGCTTATTTTCCATCTACTCGGATATTTGTCGAGATTAATATCTTCATAAAAACTCTTTTTTAACCTAATGCAGGGGCCTGCCGATCGATCTCAATGTAACCTCATATTTGCCTTCATTTAAATCGGTCTTCATTCTAACTTGGGTTGAGAACATGACGTCCAGCACAAATAGCTCACTTGTCCTTCAGCATAGGGGGTTGTTCAAGGGATCGGTAGTTTAATGGAAGTAAGAGCTCATTTATGACAGAAATGCGTTCTGTGTCAATCGCCTACCCCAAAGAAAAAGGCATGAGTTCAATTATCATTCGCCGGTTTAAGAATGAACCTCTAGGGATAGAATAATTATTTAAATTATTCGAAAATAACTTGAAACCGGTTGAGAAGTTATATCCTACAAACAGTTTGCTGGAATCCGTAACGTTAACTTAGACCATATGATTTCCTTTCGTTTTTGAGTCGTAGCCATTAATATTGAGCTCATGGGTAACCTGTTTAACCAGTTACTGTCATTCCTGCCCAGAATTATTTGTCCAGTTGACTCGCATAAAACAGAAGCACATGTTGCATCGGTTAATGTCGTGAACAGTTGACC
Organism: Paragonimus skrjabini miyazakii; assembly: GCA_014338405.1. NCBI lineage: Eukaryota > Metazoa > Platyhelminthes > Trematoda > Plagiorchiida > Troglotrematidae > Paragonimus > Paragonimus skrjabini miyazakii. The sequence goes on from JTDE01000404.1 coordinate 180,906, forward strand.
AAACCGCGTACGTCGAGTGAAAAGCGTTTGTACACCTGTACGGGATTTAGGCACAACCCACATGTGTCAGTATGCTTGTCTAGTTCAATTCGACAGCCAGCTGCTTAGAACAATGTGTACGATCCAGAAAATGCGGATTACAGGTTAAGGAATAACATCTGCGTCCCTAGGATGTTGTCATCAATGATAGGTGTGTGAGATGTCAAATTGAACCTTTGAAAAAAATTCACCAGTTTGAACCAGTTTTATGTACAAAAGTGTCTCACAGTCAGAACATTTCAGGTATATGACTGCCAGCCGTGACCACTGAACGTTCAGAATGTTCAACATACCGAGGTTTTTAATTAAGAAGCTTTGTGTTCAATCACTTTCACAGATAAATGACGGTGGAGCAAGGCTTTTATTCGTGCGGATCAAACATGTTTATCCGTTTAGACAATCAAAATACAGAGTTAGGTGAATAGGTATAGTACACAGACTGTCAGTTAGCCTTACACGTGCATACTGTTTGCTCACCTATTGTTTATTAGCATAAGTAGGTAGGTGATCCTATGTTAACCTGACATAATGAGAGCAGAGTGACCACTAGTAAGCTAGGAATTGTAGGTCGTGTTTCCCTAGCTGGCTGAAAGACTATCGATCTATCCAGCTTCTGGATGAGAAGCGTTCTGGGATATTGCGGGCATTCAAGTTAGGTGTGGTGAAACTTTATGCCTTTTTGTTGAACTTGCCATGATGTAAGAACAATTACTGTTCTTTACATGATATCCGACCATTTGTTCGCTGGAACACAGGTCAACGCAGACTCAGCTTACTGCTTCATTTAATTCATTTTTTCACCATTAATGAATGAGATTTTTTAATATTTATGATTTATATACATGCGACTTGTATTCCCTTATGACAATGAGTCATTAGCGCTGACTGCAGCTAACGGTGAACCCAACAGGACATCAATTTGTGCTCCTCCAAACCACGTGGGCAGCTATAGGCAGGCAAGGCGTAAACTCTTTCACACACATATCTTAAGTCACAAATTCATAGGTCAGCAGTGTGAAAACAAACTACAATAGTAGAGAGCTATCTATAAGTTTTACGATGAGTATTGGATCGTCGCCTTGGTTACTAGCAGAATCGTTTGGCTCAAAACCGAGAAAGACAACAGACGCAGCAACACCGCCTATTGGAAGAACGAGTCCACAAACCGCTGAGTTTGGCCGTTTGATTGCGGATGGTAAAGCGGTGACTGTATGTCCTGACGTGGACATTGATGAACACGATACGGTTCCTTATCTACTGAAGAAGATTGCATCTTCACAAGTTTTTGGATGGGATAGTCACCAAAGTCGTTATGCTAAAAGGGTCAGCACTGCATTCATTCACGGACCATTCGAAAGACCCATTAGTTAGAAGTGGACACGCAAATGCATTATGAAGTGGGTCGCACGTCGGTGGTCCCATGAATGTGTGTGATGAGTGACCAAATGAGACACGTGATTATTCCAACACTCAGGGAAAAACATATCAACGCTGTAGCAAAGATATTGTCAAAGCCCACACTGGACAACACTAATGATCGAACGAAGCATTACTGAGCAAAATTGGTAAAACAACCAAAAAGGAGCAGGCAAAAATCCACGACAGATAATGTCAACCAAATGCACAGAAACAGACAGATGTGCACACGACGTTTAAATGGAAACGTCGCTACGTAGTATGCTGGAACGCCAACTCATAAACGTGGGCGCACGAGTGACACAGAAACATGCAAACTGGACGATAAAGATCTTGTTTTACTGAACGACTTTTCATTACACAAGAACCATTTCTGTCTGGTCAGTGGAGGTTTTCCATTGATTTATCCACCTTTCAGAGACCTGTTTTCCAATCTTCACTATCAAGCACCCCCAGTTTCTTACGCACCAAAAGGAGAGTTCAATTACATTCGATCTGTACTGGTCGAGACAGTGATCCACTCTACTCTAGAATGATACATGCACTTCATTGTGCTTGGTATTGGAATGTGAATGGACCTCGTTTCACTTATGCTTACACGTACGTGTCACAGCAAATCGGATGGCAAGGGCATATTGTATATAATCTGACAGTTTGTCACGAAGTTACACAACCTGACATCGGCGACTCACAAATGTGGTACAGAGGGTTCTCAACATCAATAAGAACAGGTACTGAACCCCTAAAGATAAACTTCAATTAAGCATCCGTAGTTACTGGGAAATTGCTCGAGCTTTACTTGAAACTTGCATGGGGTGATAGAGATGTCGACACTTTGAGACAATGAGTGGGTTGCAGTACAGCTGAGAATGATGAGTCAATGCGGGTGATTTCTCGATTCATCCTGAGATAACTCATCTCTGACTTAAGTCATTATGAGAAGAATGAGTTAGTAAAGTGTATGGTTTAATTCACTCACGGTGAGTGGCTCCATTATTGTCACTGAACAAAGTATGTAATCCGTGTGCGGATGCGCTTGTCCAGGTCCCAGAACCTTTTCTTCTGTGAGGAAGTCCTTCACTGCAATCGCATGTATTAATTTCAGGAAGTGCTCATATTTTGGTATATCATTGAGGTTCCAACTACCACTCTGTCTATTGCTGGTGCAACATTCGTTACATCCTGCCGTTGTTCTGTTCAATCTTTGGCATTTCAACTACGCTAGTTACGGCAATGAAAATAAGATACGTAAACGAATATACATTCTCGATCCTTCAGTTTCAAGCCTATACAGTAACATCGGGGAAGGATAGAGTTAGCTTAATATAACATTCGGACTTATTATAGAGAAACCAGATTACTGGTCACTCAGCTGTAGAAGATTTGACTGGTTCATTGCTCCACTTCCATAGTTTTACTGAACCGCGTGGGACGGCCATCGATCCGGTGAAGTTGAAACTAAAGTAGACGCAAAGCCTTCAAAAGGACCCTTCGGATGACATAACGTTAGGTCTTGTAGCCTGATTCCAATAACGGGCTGACGGCCTGACACGGGGCAGACCACCCAGAAAGCTTGATCAGTATTCACTCGGTGCTCCCTCTCAAACAACTGAGTAACGATAGTGTGGCTGACTGGGAGTGTTTCACCGTGCTCCATCCAACATGAGTGGTGTTCCGGAATTCCTTTGGAGGCCGTCTCAATCTTCAGCCAACCCAACCTGATCAACACGAACAAATGAACGCATAGATGTTAAACGGTATCTGGTTCGAACTAGCCTATCACAATACCTGGGGCCAAAGGACGGCTCTGTTCCAAACCATCACCACGAGTGGTTTGCGCTGCACCACTTTTGGTTCCACCCAAACACCACATGTCTAGTGTAAACCCGAAGGAATAAGACCAGGTAGTGTGTGAGTGAGGTCTTTGTTTCCAGTTGGCCAATGCTGCTTGCCAATTCATAGGCTAGCTTCAAAATGAAAACCCTATCTCGGGAGAAATCAGCAGACAAAGACTCAAATGTTAAGATCTAAACTGGGATGAAAAATATTGAAACTATAATACAAGAAGTATTTCAGTATAGGAGTACCTGTTAGTACACTAGAGAGAAGATATGGAGCAAATACAAAATGTGAGGTTAGACTAGAAGAAAACAGACAAAACATTCAGTATACAGCACACTAACAAAGCTAAACGTCACGAATACAAAGGTTTCTGGGAAGGGAAGCGGGTGAATTCCCAAACAATGGTAGTCGTTGATTGCTTTGAACAGGCAAAACAGGATATAACTGATATAGCCTTACTGACGTTAACATATTCGTTGTCTCTTGGCCAGCGGTGTATTGTGAGTACGTCGATGACCTACTAATCCTAGGCGGCCAGCACATCTACGGCCTCACCTATCGCAATGACATATAATCATTTCACCACGACCTACGGCATCGGTGGTTCCCTTGTGTACCGCGGAACGCGTAGATACACACACATATGTATACATAATGCCAGAAATGACCGTCACTCTTTGTTATAAAAGTGAAGAATAGAGGATGTAAGATAGGTCCTGTTGATCACCTGGCTGGATCTACTTACTGGTCACACTGTCGAATGACACACTGACATAAACCGACTTTTTTCCTACTGCTCCAGCTTCAGGTTTAAGTTGAGTTGAGCCCGTATTTTTCAGCAGTAAAGTGTTTAGTGTGTTCTCTGTGATTTTGTGCTCACTACTCAACCTATCCTTCGAAAGAATTATATGTTATCATAGTCAAGCAAAGTTTGAGATTTCTCTTCTTCTGTAAAAGTAAAAAACTGTGAAATTTTGTGTACCGACCTGTGTTGAACAGCAACGATTATTCTACTGAGTTATTAGTTCTGAGCGCTCATGCATGCAAAATATTCAAAATATCGGCAGGTGGTAACATCTGGTAATGTTAGGGTAAATATTCGATTGTCAAAATATAAGTGTAATACTTTGCATACTTAAGTGCGTGACGTCACTACAAGAAGTTACTGGTATTTCCTTTCATATTCGCTGCTGTGTTACAATGTGTATCAGAAATGCTCTTTTTGACCGAGGGAAACAGAAGCGGGCGGAAATTCATCCAACGTGAAGATGATATGCATCTTTTGAATGTAGTTACGATAAAGACTTCCTCGGGCATTAGTCAAAACAATGAACCAAACAGAAAGCAAAGGACTATTAGATTAAGTCATTATCTATTATCGAATTTGATGGGACAAGTTCTTTTCTGATTAAGATATGAGGTCAATATGTGGGCTGTGAAGAGACAAAATGTAGTTGAATCAGCTGCTTTGTAGCAGCTGATTCAACTACATTCAACTACTGTATAAGATAGCTAGTCTGGAAATAATTAAGGCGCCGGATAATATATCGTGAGATCGTCGGTGTGTGGCTTTGCACAACGAGAGTGAGGCTGAATGGTACTCCATGACAAGGATTACTTAACTTCAAGCGGTTTACAGATAGGCGGGGCTCCCACTAGTTGCTTGTGGATCGTAGAACCTGATAGCCATACCGTATACAGACAGAGGTAGGTAGATCGCTCAGAATCTTACAGATCACTACGAACGTGGTGTCTATCGAGAACAAATGCCTCCAGTTGTCAACCAGTTAAATTGCTGAGTGAAACACAACGACTGAAGAAAATACTAGTCAACTCTTATTTCGTTTTGCTTATTGTTTGGATGGTCTTCCAAGTAGCACAAGAAACTGCACATTCCTGTTGAGGACGAATATTCAACTTACTGTTTGAAAACGTTGTGCGTTGATCATTCTTTTGAACTACGTTCGTGCACATACTATATCAGCTGTTCCATCAGTAAGCTTCGCATCGTTAACTGGAAGGAATCCCAAAATATATCACGGTAGTTTTGCACACATACAGCTTTGAACTACCAAGAACCAGTTCAATCAGTGCAAAGTAAACCGTGTGTGGCGCCAGTAATCATTCGGGACAAATCACTTAAACCACAGCTTTAAGTGGGTGCACACGTTTCAGACGACCATATGTGCGGTTTTACACAGTTTTCATATCCAGCTGTGCGAGGAGTGGCCTTGAAGTCAAAACACCACTTGCTAAGTGAACTTACTGGTCAGATTTGGGGTTGAAGAATGGGCTATCCAAAAGCGATCTGTAAATATATGCATAGTTCGTTGATTGAATGCCGGCTAATAAGGACGTTAATGCTTATAACCTATTCACTAATGTCAATAAATAAGTCCCTACGATATAAGGTTCTGTTGACAAATAGGATCTGATTCCAAACTAGAGAGATGCGTAAACAACGGACACTTAGGATCAGTTATAGTTATTATCAGATTCAGACGAAAAAACAAGAATGATCCGTGAGATACGAAAGAGAAGGGAATGTGGATAATCCGATGAGAAAGATCGTGTACGAATGGCTGGCTGATACGTGTTCAGTTGTTGTCACTGTCACTTTGCAGTTACGTTGTGTCGTCTTAGGTGTGAGTGGGTAGAAACGCGCGATGATCACGTTACCTGAGTGTGGGTGAGTGCGACCTTGGACTCTGGTCCAACACCGGTGGTTTTGGGCAAAGGCAACTGTGTCGTGAGATGCACTTGATTAACCAGATGGTATACTTCGGTTAACGCCGTTCGCCACACCACACGCACACACAGGCGACAAAGCACCCCATCTCTTAAAACTATAGCAAGTTCCCCCAAAAACTTTACAACGTATAATCAAAGGCAGACTACCGAGACGATGTAACTACTTTGGATAAACTTATTACACAGTCCCACTGTCATAGTGAAGTCAAGGCGTACCCCCTTTGTGTTCGTAAACCTATGCCAAATCGTGATATCATCAGAATAATCATCATATTTTGAACCGTTCAAGCAAACATGGAATTCGTTTCAGTATCTACACTTCGACCATAGCTCATCGGTCCTGTGTAGGTTGGAATTGATCTGGAAAGTTATATGGTTAGAAGAGCTGGGTGATTCGGACGATATATGTGAAAAAATGATGATAAGTGGAAAAGCCGTGCAAGCGTATACCAAACGGATTGAAAATATTCACAGAGTCCAACCACAAACTCTTGGAATTGGATGTTCTAAAATGAAGCTACCAGCGAAGATGGAATTCTCCTAAAGGCCGTAATAACAAATCCATCCTCATACGGATGAGTAGTTTCCGGTCTCTACACACTGCAACAGTCTTTGGGTTAGATGTCTCTGAAATCGATCATCTGGATCGTCCAGACCTTCGCATTTGTTTGACTTCTCAAAACACATTCAGATTAACCATGACCGATCGTCAATGATCGAGGCATGCAATATGTTCCGTCCCAATTAACTCTAGCACCCTACTATTTAGGATATGCTCCTCAGCTTTAAGCCTTACGCCATAATATATGTTCTGTGCCTCAATTTCGTGCGCTTTCTTTACTGCCTTCTGTGGTAGGCTTTGTCTGATTTATAAGATACCGAACATCCTAATGTCGCATTAAAACAAAGCATACAATATCTGTAGGATCTAACAGGATTCACGACTATACACATTCTATCGGGGCAGCTGTAAACCTCTTGATTCGGGGCAGGACAACACAGAATGTTGAAAGTTTACTTGGACAAAACTGGTTAACCAAGTGAACTCTGAGCACGGAATTTAACCGCCAACATGTATCAGTCAATAATGTGGTAGCGTAGGCAATTCAATGACGCGGTACAAAATAAACAAAATAAGGCAGAGTTCAAACAAGAGTTCGTAGTACTAATTCAGAGTATGTCGCGTGTAACAATGTGATAAATGTTCGGCCAGTATTTGATGTAATCAGTACACGGGGCTATATAAATATATAGAATCTACAGCATGATGGTTTGATCAATGGGGTATAGGTATGGGAGTAGTTCAGGCTGATGTTGTGCAGGCCACTGGTTGTGGATGGGTAGTCGGGTGGTAGAGTCACCCAACTGGGTGTTTAGATTCCGGTGGTTCGAGCCTTCTGCCGGGATATTTTGCCATCCTACTCCCAATTTCATTTGTAGTGATCCGAACGTAATTTTCGTTGAGTCTGGCCGGAATCAGCAATATCAAAGAAAACTTTGCAGAAAAATAAACATCCACGGATCACTGATGGATTGTGAAACTCAAAAAGAATTATTTTAATAGATTACAACGGTGATGATTGAAATCAAGATCAACATTTGCTTGGTGAGAGACTTGGAAGAATGAGCTTACCACGGAGAAGAAGACGAGGGGTTTTAGTTTCTAACTGCACCATGTGCATTTTAAAATAGTCCGTTCTTTCCCTTAGATTGTATGAGTGATATGTAAGTTGTTTTTCAAATCACACGTAGTAAGTAACAAGTTTAACGTGTTCAAGCTAGATGATCACGGGCGACATGATGCATGTACAAAAAACCGATGATCGACCAGGCAGAAAACGTTAGAAACGTGGCTGTTAAAGGTGCCTATAAATCTGAGATTGAAACCGGGAACCTAATATCTGGCATATTAGTTGATTGTATATCAGAGTTATGCTCACTGTAGGAAAACAAACATGAGGTACTTGGAAAGTGCGAGTGATGGATGGTGTTTGACGTTAACAAGATGTAAACGGTGTCGATGAGCTTTAATTTCGATAGGCGGTTACTTTGTTTGAACATATATATATATATATATAGTGGACATCCGGTATCTGATTATATAATATATATATATATATACATATTCGTATATACATACCTATATATATAGATATGTATACATGAATATATAATAATAATAATCAGATATCGGATATCCACAATTCTTTTGCTTTGGATTCTGGGGATTTCGATTATTTCAAACTGAACACACACACTCGATCACAAATGTTGCTTTTAGATAAGCATTTCGGCAGGTCCACTTCGTGCGGAAGCACGGTAGTTCGTCTCCTTGTCCCAGTCGAAATTTGCATTCCGACCGTCATGTTTGTGAGACCAGTGTGCTAATCACACTTCAGTGCGTTTGACTAGGCAGGAGAAAAAACATACGTCATGGTCTTAGACAAGCGACGAGGACACTACACTGCAAGGATTAAAAAACGTAAAATGCCTAACGTGTTCCTAACGCAGATGAGGTGCATTCACTAGCCAAACGCCGCGATATGATTGTAAAACGCGTCGGTCCATCCCATATTTTGACTGAGAAACCTTGCTGAAGTTGAAATTTGCAGATCAGCAGGACAAGTAATTGTGTCAGACCATGATTATTCCGGAACGAATCTAACTTACCTAGCTTATCGAAAGACGAGAGGAATTGTAGTATACTGTGCTCCGGTTTGTCAGAAGTTTCTGAAATTTGTACGCAAATCCTACTAACAAACAAATGAGAGACTCTGTCGGGGAATACATTTTTTCTGTATAAAGCCGCTTCCTTCCTCAAGAAAGCGATTTAACACAAAGGTAACCCTCACTATATTTTTTTGCCTGTTTGACCTTTATTCCGCTATGATCATTGGCGGCTTAGTGACCAGAACCACTATTTTGGTAACTGACCTTCGATTTTTTGGTTCGAGAATGTCTACCGGTCGCTATGCATCACTTGAATACCCTGTTATTTTTTCCCTGGGGCAGACGTTTTTTGGAGCGGTGTAAAGTTGATTTTCGCACCCGATCTTTGGTTTGTCTTAACAGCAACTGACGGGGACAATCGCGTTATTCTTGGGGCCAATATTTTCCGTGTTAACTATCACGAGCAGATGATTTCGATTTCTGTCAAGCACATTACTATTTCGTGGACGAATCAGCATATCTTTTTGAGGGTTTCAATCAGGTTCTTAAGGTCTTGACTTGTATATGAATCACAGTTCCTCGGAATCGTCCCGGAAAACTTTCAGCAGTTTTGGGTCAAATGTTAGATGAATGCTTGTGGAGAACAACTTCGAGTGGAAGTACGATTTACAAAAAGTGAGAGAAGACTGTTTGTAACAGTGTTGCTATACTCGCTATCGTCCCCCTTTTTTCAATCCGGGTCAAATAAATGGTTGAACAAATAAATTATACAATATTCTTTTGGTACCTACCCATACACTAACACGTTGTTATGGTAACAGTGGGGAACATACAGCCTTGGTTGTTAGATTTCCTACTGGCTTTATGCTTTATTTTATTCGCGATTAAAATCCCACAGTTTGTCAATTCTGCGTTGCTACTTTATGTTGTTATTACCGACGTTTGACGTATACAAAACAGTGCAACTGAAATGGAGAAGCTATAGAGTTATTTAAACTTGCGACATCATTGGGGTACAGACAACCGCCTTCTACTTGGCACAGCTATTGCAAAGTGATATACTTCCGTCATTCTGGTTGCACAGACTACTTTGTGACAGAGGATAAACTGAGTATCAATATATGCGGGCCTACCTTGAGCACGGTCGTTTCAGATGACCTCAGTATGTCTCCTAGCAATGAGCCCATATTCAGGAAAGTCAACTTGGTAGTTTGTTCATTCACCAGCCTGTTTGAACAGTTTCGCACAAACTGTTCCACTTGCTGTTGCGTTCCCATCTTGAGTTAATTATCTAAGTTAGTCACCATATTTCTTGGAGGGTAACACAATATAGTACATCAGCATTGTACAAGGTAGAGCTACAAAACAACTTGTGACACTACGTTCTCTGTCGTACTCAAAGAGGTTAAGCAAACTGGGACAATTGTTAGTGCCCCATCAGCATGCTAAAGAGGACCGGATTTTAGGATCCTCCATCAACCCCAGCATTCCCTTTAAATGATACTTGTGTCTGACGAAAATAACTTCATCAGAGATGAGTAGCTAAGAATAAAATATCATATGAACCGTCTGACGTGTAGAGAACACTCTTCCAGTATTCGGGTACGATGAGTCTGGAACAGCCTATCAGAATAGGATGTAACCCTACTTTTGATATCGACTTGACGTACATAGTTGGGACACCAAACCGAGTATTCAGAAATTTTTTCAATAAAATCACTGAAGTGGAAAGAAGCTACTGTCGATCTCCTACTGGTGATGTCAGCCAGGTGTTGTTTGTTTTATAATGCGGCGCAACTGTTATATGATTGACGTAGTGGTAAACTTTCTATCCCGCCTATTAAAAGCAGACATTCTATTTCGCAATCATTCTATTGCTGACCCACTGAAACTGAAATAATCTTTCCATTTGTCATGTTACTCGAAACCGTCCAACACGAATTGAGATTTACACAAACCTTTTCAGCTGCCTCTGATCTATGACCTTCCTGTAAATCCTATGAACTGTGTAAATGTAGCAATTTCAATGGAATTGTATCCCACTGGATCACAACTTCCAAGTATGATACTTATAACCACTACTGTATTCAGTATTTTAGATCAGATTGCACAGTATATTGATGAGCAAACATGCTCAGCTTGCTATAAAACTGTCCTGGAAGTGTGATTTTCACGTTGTAATTTGATCGCGTGAGTGGGAAACGGTGGAATCGATGTTGGCTAGCTCAAAACTTGGGCCGAAATCCTAAAATAAAAGCGTGGGACTTGGAATTTGAGGGCACAACAAGAAGTTATGAAGCCAAGGTCGAAAATGAGGTTAATCGCTGAAAATAGTGGTGCAGGAGTTAATTTGAAACAACAACACTGTTGATACTGACAACTGACTGGCCCGATCAATTATTGCAAATCCGATCACCTGTATGATATGCAGCATAGTGATTAACCAATGTACCATCTCCCACGAAGACGTTGAACAACGGGTAGCGACAAACCCAACGGTCCCAAATACTCAAAATAAGATTGGATCTCAAAATGCTACGATGCTACTGAACAAATTATCAGGATGGATAGCTAAACAACCACAAGAGTTCCGATCGACGAATCGCTTCCGAGAAATGGTTTGCATTCTGGTACCGAACAGGTTAAACATGGCCAATACTCACACACTATAACATTCTTACTCAACAAAGAGTTCTTCCGAACAGTCGAAATGTCCAAAAGCAACGGAAACGAGCCCGGCTCTAGAAGGCGATGCACGCACTTAGACAAAGTGCAACACTAAGCAACTGGCTATTCGTACAACTATTGAATTGATACGATAAAACAAACAACTCTAGATCAAGGTCCAATTAATGACTGGAAACAGGCCAGCTAAAATATGCAGAAGATAAAGATGGGTCAGGTTATCACGTGGATAAACCTCAAAAATCGATAGAGCCAGCGGTCTTCCTTGTTGTTGTGGACTCGGGGACGTGAAAAATGAGCCTGCTGATCAGTGTGCACTGAAATCACACTGTAGTGTGTGTGTGGGGGGGGGGTGAAATTGACCTACTCAAATTGAAATTCCTGGTCCAATCTTCGATCTGCAATTGTGTTATTCATTTCCCTTCCTAGAATTACAACGCACTTTTTGAAAAGAAGACCGTTTTTGGCCCTATAAATATGCAGGTATACCACCCGCCGAAAGTGCTTCTTCAAATTAATATACCAGTCACACGCGGTGGACCTATAATCAACTCCAATCCGTACTCTGATGTTGACGCTCAAATTGACTTAACCAAATGTTACCAGCTTACGTGGAATAATGCACACCCAAGAAAAAAATGCTGTAATCGACCTGCTGTCTGAGAAGACAAGGGGTCGCGATTTAATGGTTTCATGATAGCACTTATTTTAACAGGTAGTATAGATAAGTGTGTCGTTTTTGGCAAGAGATTTGGAATTACATGCTGTAATAGCACACAGCGTGTCGTCATTTTGTTTTACCACATATACTCACTTCCACTCCTTTTCAGGTCCTCACACACGCGAGCTGGCCGCGTCCGTGCATCGGACTGAGGAAGACGACCAACCAGAGCTCAAGGTCAACGGTTAGTGAACGTGAGACCACTTCTGACTGGTGATTTATTTCCGGGCCATGGATCCCCTTATATATATGAACAAGCACACAATGTAAATGGAAGCACCTTCGGTATCTGTGTTGTGCCAGTGCACGTTTCTCTTTGACTTATGCGTTTTCTCTTTTGTGAGGCAGACCTTATTATGTTTCGATTGCGAAAGTTGGACATGGTGTGTGCTGTCACTTGTGATCGCCCCACTGGAATATTAAAATACACGTAAGTGAAGTTTGCGTGTTGTACAGGACCGTCACAAACAGTCCGTTTTGGCTGTAATTCATGCTCGCACACGAATCAAGCTACTCATCCTTTCACTCGTTAGTTATAAAAGTATACATTACAGAACACCTAGCCAATTCTTTGTGACCGGCTTGGTAACCTTTTGCCTACTGATTACATGAGCATAGTTGTAAACCTATTATTAAGTTGAATGCATTCAGCCCTTACAAATAATAGGACGGAAAATGAACCTGAAATTCATATGTGACACTGTTAGGCAATAGCTATACATAGCTGACATCGGGACCAATAGAATTCACATAACAGTCTGTCTACAAGACTTAATTTCATCATCACGAGAGAATCTGGGAGAAAACTGTTGACTTAATGCAGTGCCTAAGGACAAGCTGAAATAACCAGCGACAGTAAGGCGGGAAATGGGAATTTTGAAACACAACTCTCTCCTAGTTCAAGTCTAAAGAGGATGCTTGCCAGAAAAGTTTACTGGCAACATTTACCTGAGATTACGGACATTCGAGTTAGCTTCGGCTTTTAGCCTAAAGTCTGTCCATCTGTTGTGTTCAAACCGGTACAAAATTAGCTGTGAAACGCCCATTATGTTCTTCTTGTGCTGTTACATCTAGCTACTCTTGTGTGAAGTTTTCTCCCATGGTTTACAGTAGAACACACCATAGGCACTTAGCCCGTTCTGGAGGTCGCAAAATCAGACGTCGTCAATCACTTCCTGAGGCTTGGGGAAGTGATACGCTTATATGACTTGAGCTTGTTTGTTCATGATGGCATGTCTGTTTGTTGTGAGAAACTGACGAGCTACCTAAATTTCGGCTCCAATATTTACTGCTCTTGGGAAACAATTCTGATCCCTGCAGACAGATTTTCGTCCTACTGACTCAAAAGGCCCCGAAAAAAGAAAGAGAAGGTCTATAAATCAGAAGATTATTCATCCGTCAAAAAAAGTTCAAAGTCTGTCAGTTATGTATTGGATCGTTTGAATTCTGCTCACACTAACAAGCAGCAAAAACTACCAGGAAGTCCGGCAAAGTATAAGAAGACTGAGTAGATTGTACAGTGCATCCAAGAAACCGGTTGTTGACATCGAAGTGCTCAAGCGTAATAACAAATAACTCCTACTCAGCTTCAACAGAAGTTTTGCAATCTACTGATTCGTCAGCGTCAGTCCAGAGCATAGTTGTTTTCAAAGAATTTATGGGGTTAACACCAAGTATCCGAAGGGTTTTCACCGATTTTTCTTAAGGAATGTGTAGAATTTTTATGCCAATCAATAGCCGAGTTAATTTCTCATCATTCCAGACAGTGTAAGATCGCTAACAGTTGGGGCATGGCCACCATAATGCTTATTCCTAAAAAGGAACAGCTAAATATTTTTGGATCTCTTGTACATCTGCAACACCGGAAGTTCTTGAAAAACTCATTCTTGCTCGAACGGAAGATAAACTGAACACATGGATTCCGATCAGTTTGCCTATCCGCGTTCATTTCCATCCTTGGATGCGTTCGCATACCTATTTCTTTCCATTTTGTCATCGCCTGATGGAAAATCAAGAACTGTTCGCACGTTTCCTCGACTACGACGGTGTTTTTTTAAAGTGTTGGCAGAGCAACGCTACACCAAGATATCATAGAATCTGGAACTCAAACTTCAACCGTCCAGCTTTTGCGACTACTTCACAATCAGAAGCCAGTTTATTCATTTCGGTGGTCAAGCCTCATTGCCACTCATCACTAGTTCCGGTATTTTACATAGCGCAGTTCTGCCCGCTTTCTTAAGTTTTAGCCTGTATTCCACCTTTGTCGGTAGGCAATCAAATGTTTGCAAACAGACGTGCAAATGATATGATGTTGGGTAACAAGGATCCTGTTAGATTGTCTTCTTTTGCTCTGCTGGACACTTTGTCCGTGCTAGTGACTTGGTCTGAGTCTCGTAGTATGTCTGTCAACATATCGAAATGTATGATCGACTATAGGTGGTGTTCAATTTGAAGTAATCAAAATCTCCGAAATTCAGTTCAAACATTTAAATTTGTTGCCATTCTGTTTTCGTTCATGAAGAAGAACCAATTTGAGAAAACCTTTGATGCTTGCTTCACACTTTACATAAATAAAGAATCTTTACTTCGGCTGTTTTCTGTTAAATACCTGAGGATTACTTTGAACAACAATATGATATGGTCACTTCATATTGTCGATGTTTTCACCAAAATCCGGAGACTTTCCTTCTACGTCCGTCGCTTAACTTCTCTATTTATTCCGCACCACCTGGTCAGCCGTTTTATTAGATCTCCAGTGCACTCACCTGTTGTTTTCCGTGTTTTTTTGTCACAGGACTTTTCACTTTTAACCAGATCCCTAAGGTTTCTGTCCCTGCTGTAACGAAATTCTGCGAAACAGTTCGTTGATTTTATTGTTTCTCATCATTTCAAAATGTGTAAACAATTTTCAACAAAAATCCTATCCAACAAAACCCACCCCTTGTAGTTAGATCTCTCCAAGTGTGTTTTTAAATCCTCCTTATTGTCCAAAACCTTTATTTGCACGTACCCGGTCATCCGTTATCCCTTATTTAGCTCGTTTTCTACACAAATCCGACCTTCTCTTTCTTGAATTAAACTCAAAACTGAATCAATAGATATTCTGTACAATTGATTCTGGCTACTGCCGCTTGCCTCAACCTGTTCTTGAGTTTTACAGTCATAATAGATGCTTTTTTTATCTAGGAATCCTTACTTAAATGTTCTGCATTCATTGAAGATGTATGCAAAAAAAAAGGAAATTCATCATTCGAGGTGTATAAAGCACTTTATTAGCGTGAATTGTATACAGTTTCGTTTGGTAATAGCTGAAAGTAAAATATAAACGGTGAAGTAATTCAGTAATTGATATTTTCTTGTTTCTTTATTCCAGCATCACTTGGTAGGTCTGAGAGTCGGTGTTCGAATCCTGTCCATGTGACAGACTACACATGTAACTTAGTGGAAAAGTATACAACAAATATCGTTCACTACTTTTATAAGCCTAATTCCAGAATGTATGCGCAGTTGAATTAGACACATAAACGTATGCTGTTTAAACTGGAAAGTGGTCAACACAGAAACTGTGTTCACATTTACAATCTCCCGCTTTTGTGTACACTGTGTGAATTGTCCAGCAACTCCTCCCTAGGTAAAACACAGGTGTCACATACATTGCAGATGAGATCTAACGGAAATAAAGTCAAACAGAGCGTTTCATGCCACAGGAGATTGGCTAAATTGTACAAGTAACAAATTATGAATCGCATACGAAAACAATCGTTAGTCTTTTTCGATACCTTGCTACGATAACGGGTTGAATTAGGTTTGCAAGCCTGCAGGCTGAATCAAACATACATACACGCACTCGTTCCCTAGAATATTCATGGTAGGTAAGTTATGTCTTTGTTCTGTTCCGGTTCAACAAATAGAACCATGGGAGGCATATATCGTGCGTTGATAACGGGTCAAATTTATTACAATGCTCGCTTCACAAGGAACCCATAGGCGGATAGGAAAATTATCAGCGGGCCATTTCTACACAGTACACCTGTTTATCTCCTTGACTATCGGCAGACAATAGTCATTGTCTCAAAAAGTACAGATTCTGCCTCGTGAGAAATTACTGCTCGTGTCCAAAAATTGTAAACTTGCATTCGAAAATTAACTTGGAGCCACGACAGACAAGAATTCCTACTAACCAGCTCGAATTACTTACCAACAACTCATTTGAAATGTCACAGCAATACTACCGAGAAACCAGATGATTCAACCTATATTCGCATATACTTCGAGTCAGGACTGACGCTTGTGCTCTGCTATCTACTAATCCATTTTATAACTTCAGCCACTTATCTAAGCAGATGAACTCGAGCTTAGGATACCTCGTATACAATTGATCAGAAAAATTTGAAGTAAGTCAAGAAACTAGATAAACTCAGCCAATTTGACATAATCCAACTTACACGTGACCCAATGTGATAACCAATGGCTTGTGGTACAGTTTGATTAACTCTGTTTACCACTCCACCTAATCCTCTTGATACGCATCTTTTCCTGTCGAAGCGTGTAGTTCAAGCCACAAGATGACTGGCCGATATCATCTTCAGGTTTTACGAATGCATTGGTAGTTTGGGTTTATCGGAAGTTCGCGACAAGTATTAGCAAGCACAAGGTTACTGTAGTGAATTCCTCGAAATTTCTAAATCCTCACAGACGCCATTGTTGCGTTTTTGACTGAACTAATCAATGTTTGCAATCTGAAGTTTTCAGTATATAAAAACAGAAGCCCTGTATGATGTGAACAATTCTGTTATCGCTTGGATTCATCAGATAAAAGGATAGTCTACATAAGACTTGATCATTTCTGCCCTTTCACATGTGATACTAGTACGAATTTTGGTACAGATTGTACAAACAATGTTCTTAACAGTTTAACTACAATTAGCTCTAGTTATTTACAATTATCTGCAATTACTGTCGATCCATTTATCTACGGCCAATTCATCTATGACCAATCCGAGCTACTTCACCACAAGATCAATTTGTCCACGGAAGAATTCATCCTGAGGTAATTTGGTCTGAACTGAGTCATCCTAAGAGAAATAGATCCCGCGGCATTAAAGGACGTGAATTATAATAGTATTGATCAATACCAATGCCATCTTCTCGATGTATTTTCTTCCAGCTGAACTGTCAAACAGTAAATGGGTTAAGATGACAAAAAGGTAAACTTTAATGGGAAATAAAATCGCACAAAAAGTCAACTGTTTCTCGAAGGGGAACGTTTGTAAATAAGGAGTCAACATCAATAGAAAACATCTTATGTGAACTCACCGACACGTTCTGTAAAGTTTGTACCAGTTCAAAAGAATCTTTTACACAGTGGGGGGTAAAATTCTGACGGATGGGGTGCAGAATGTCAACAAGCCATCTGGCAAGCTTGTGGTACGGTGAGTTGTCCATGCATAGGATTGGTCTTAACGGGACACCACATTTATGTGTTTTTGGAGCACCTCTTAACTGTGGTGTGCGCGTTCCAGTTGGCTTCATTTGTCTATATTGCAGTTCCGAGATGTATCCATGTAGTAGTAAGATTTGGAGCTTTTTGATATCCGTTTCTCTATCAAAATGTTGTTGTTAGTCGTACTGTCTGTGTGAAATTTTCGTGTGTCCGCTAGGATACCTTTTACTTTAGACTCATAATCAATCTTGTTCATAATAACTGCACCGGAACCTTTGTCGGGTTGAAGGAAAACTACAACTTTCATCTCTCGCAGTTGTTTCAGATCTTGATAATGTTCCTATGTCAGACAGCATTGCTGACGCACCGGTGAAGTCAGGAAATGGTGCGAAATATCGACCAATTTCGCGCGGAACCATCCTTCGTTGTCCTGTGACGTTGCATTGAGGTCTTTTATTTGATCATACAGGTTCTCAAATTGCACCTGTGTCTATAATCGGTCTACTCTTTTGGGAGGAATTTTAAATTTCAGTCCGAGGGATACAACCTCTAATTGTGCCCGCGTGAACTGAGTTGACGATAGGTTCTGCACATGTTTCATGCCATCTGGAGGGAGCAAGCACTCGTTATCCGAACGCGACAAAGTGCCTTGAAGACTGTGCAGGATCTTGGTTCTAGTATTCTTCAGTATAATCCTAACAAAATTCTCAAACTTTATACGGCATATCAGCGACAGACTGTTAAGAATAGATGTGAACGTCGTTGAGTCTCTAGATATTTCTTCAGCCTTTCTTGTGAAGCTTCGATGTGCGAGGTTACTAGCCTGACAAGGTTGTTGTTGTTCCTGGGCAATTTTTCCTTCAACAACAAACGGTAAAATAACGATAGGAATCGGCCTGATCTTACGCACTCTTGATAATCAATACTCGCCGTCCGGTCCTGTGTGTGCATAAACTATTGACTCACGCAGTGTGTCTGCCCTGGAACTGATAACAGTCCTTGTTTTGTGTAAACCCAATCGTTGATTGTTTCTAGTGTTGTTGCTATCCGCATGTCCTATATAATCCAATGTTTTACGTTCGTGACTGAAGAGAGTAAACGAAATGTTAACATCTCGCGACGTATGTCTTCTATCGTTACTTGGAAATTGGATCAAGGGAACG
>JTDE01000404.1:209650-225428 GCA_014338405.1 Paragonimus skrjabini miyazakii
CAACCTACGGATAAGACAGTCAACATTTTCCCATACGCTTTCAGTGAAGAGAGTTTGATGTCTTATCGTGACCAGTACCCTCGAGATTCAAGCCTGTTAAAGTTTACCTCTAATGCACAGTTTCCTAACCGGCCGGATTGTAAACTCTGGTTCATTTGTTTATGGTGTGACCACAACGAGCACAGCACCACTGACTGCTCACTGGACACAACAGAACACTCATAATTTACAACAAGATATGAGCAGCGTTCAGGTTATTCGAACTTCTTCAGTGGGCCAACAGACTGATCATATTGTTAACAGTCGCCTACCAGTTGACATACGTTAGTTGAAAAGTCAAATTAGTTAGCAACTATTTCTCTTCAATATATTCTTCATACCTCGCGAACAAAACCACAAATTGAGTATACAGGAGTTGTGCTATCGGCTTTTGATTACCGATAAGTAGTAGAGAGTTTGGATAAATATTACCTACACAACACCAACAGTTAATTGCAGTGTTCACGTTCTCATAGGCTTTCACCATCCCCCTTTGTTCTTCATACCTAACACTCTTTGAAAATAATACCCTGCTATTGTCATTCATTCTCATTTTCAATCTGTCGGGATCCTTCACGGACTTTCTTCTGTCAGAATTTCATGTATTTATGCTCGAATTTGTTCTTTGCTGTTGATCTTTAGCTGTTCCATGGTGGCTTGTACACCCAACTACGCCCGTCCTTTGATAAATCAGCGAAAGCAACCGCGATCCCAAGATTTCCAACAGAATGTCATCAACCACCAACTGAAATGGAAAAATCGCTCTATAGTTCGATCAGTAACAGTTTCCGTCAAATATACTCTATTTTGTCGAATTCAAACAGGAATGGTTTCAACCTGTTGAAGTACTTTTAGATTGTCTTGCAGCTCTAGCTTTACAGATTCCACAAACGTTGCACTTTAATGAGCGTCGTCTACTGTGGAATGATCCAAAAACCTTCCGTGAGGTCACATTGTAAACGTACACGAATAGTGCCGTGATTTGTCATATTCAATACTTTGCAAGTCTGTTGTATCGTGCATCTGCCTAGGTGGAAATGTGCATCACGATTTATGCTCAGGGTATGAATAGAGACACTTATTCACTTGCCCACTATTGCAAACAACGTGTGTTTCTCAGACGTAGTGACAGATCGCTTGGTTTCAACTCCTGCACCAATCACTGTGACGAAAAAATTCCAACTGCGACAAAATCAACTAAGTGGATCATTGAGGCACTGTTATGTGTTGATAAAATCCTCTCGTAAATGTTTTCCGTTTTCTGTCCACGTTCTCTTGCATGAAGGCAACTTTATCCTATTTTTGGAAACGGTGAACTAATCGACACTTGTTTGAGACACCAGGTTCGTCTCAAACAGCATTCTGAGGAGGCGTTGAACTTGAGTATGAGTTATGCACAACTTTATAACGAAATACTTTTAGGCACAAAAATATCTGCTTAGGTGAGTTTTAGTGTAGGTGAGGAGGAGCTATTAACTCATCCGTCCTTGTTTCAGTGAGAATTGAAATGGGTGATCGTGGTGGTAACCATCCATTACCGTTATACTTATTATTGTGCTTCGTAATACAAGTCTTTCATTCGAATTCCAAGTCAGCAGCTCAAGCAGTCAAATTAGGGTATTTTTGATTCTAAGATGCTACCCCCGATTACATTTCGATTTGGAATAGTAAACCCTTAGCTCATAGTATAGGATGTTCACCGTTAGATAAGATCCAACGTTCACCTAGCGTCTGTCTTACGATACAATAGTACATCATAGACTACGCTGCTGGACAGAACGCGCCTCGTCCTGGAATGACAAAAGCGGTACAATTTTATTTACCTACGGTTTTTTTCAAAAAGAAGTCTTATACAACTGAGATTTGTCCATCGGATGTTTGATCGCATCTACAGTGGCCAATGAAACGCAGATGATTTAATTCCAGCGAACATTTTAAAGTCAATATTCCTCTTTTTCACTAATAACAACTTACTCCTTTAATTAGTGTTTCGTTGGTACCAGTAAAATCGGTTTATTATTGATGTGTGCGTGTTTCAGTTAGAACAAACTTCTACTTACTTACGGTCTTTGTTACATGTTTGACTTGAATGGTCTGTGATCGAGATGGTCAAGGGAAACGTTCGAACTTCATTTCATTTCATCGTGTAGATCCACCTCACCCCTACCGTTCAGCTTCGAAAGTGCACGACGGTAACTTTTACCTGATTCATGGTACACTCGACGGCGCACCTTTCATGGAGGCGTCAACGAATCATCACACACAAATGCTCGGCTATGTTCACTTGTGATTTGGCGCTGAGTTGATCCGATCGTCTAACATAGGGTTAGTGGAGCAGTGATCAGCGGGGTGACCTCATAACAAAAGGATCTGAGTTCAAATCCCAGCCGTGTTAAGGATATGCACCACCGATAAGTTACAACAGGAGCGAACCTCGCGCGAGGAAGGCTGGCTGAAAGTTGTAAATGAATGTGGAATCTGCGGTCAATTGTTAGTGACGTTCAGTTTGTGTAGATCGAAATCCCTCGGTACCTAGCAGCAAAAAGATATTATCATGCGGTCGAATTAGTCACTGTGAATGAAAAGACCACTCAGATCAAGGCAACCTTTGCAGTGTTGAGACACGAGCGTCCAATATCAAGTTTTATCTGATTAGTTAAGGCCATTATTCCGCACGAGGCACGGAGTTGTGTGGGAGTTTTAGTCATGTCCTGCACTTGGGCTTCACATTTGCCAAGGGCATTAACTGCTTTTCCTGTCTATTTCCTAGAATTCTACAGTTGTGTCAAAGTTGGCTGCAGCAGCATGCCCCTGAGTGTTTCCAATGTGACCTAATGAATTCTA
This sequence comes from Paragonimus skrjabini miyazakii, assembly GCA_014338405.1. Taxonomy (NCBI): domain Eukaryota; kingdom Metazoa; phylum Platyhelminthes; class Trematoda; order Plagiorchiida; family Troglotrematidae; genus Paragonimus; species Paragonimus skrjabini miyazakii. The sequence continues at coordinate 212,534 of JTDE01000404.1, forward strand.
GCGTGCATCTAGGTGGTATATAGAGGAAATCGACACTGCCGTTGCATTTGAGGTCCCCTTCCATGGGTTTAACTTTTTCGATTTACTGCTATTTTGAGACATTAGAACGGTAGGAAAGAACAAGGTAACAAGTTTTACCCCCATCACCTCTGTCTTCTTATGACAGTAATCCATAGGGGTGCAGTGTCTAGAACCACTTAATATATAACTACTAGAGGTATACTTCTAATAGGACCAAACATCAGTAGAAGGTGCCGGAAATAAATCGGATGCAAACGATTCGAGAGATTACGCAGTGGTTCGACGGTAACTAATCGTTTCAATGACTGTTGAATTCCCGTGAAGTCAATGTGTCACACGGGAACAAGGAACCCAATCGCTAGTTCGCTCCATGAGGGAATACGTGCTAACCGAAACAGGTAGGTTGCTTGAATGAATTACGTACTGTGTTAACATCACTCAAGTAGCAAACGGATCGATTAATTCAACTGACAGACGACTGAACAAACATCGCGCGTGCATCACAGGCAAGTGCCCGTAATTTAGACAACCGTAGTAGCCAGTTCAACCGTAAATCAATCAAACACTTTTTGTTGTCGGAAAAAAGAGGGTGCACCGGAAGCGAGGCAGCCTTTGGTGGTTAATGGGTGTTAACATTCATTTGGTCAAGTTGGTTCGCCATCAGTTCACGACCACTCCTTATTGTTATGTAACGGCAAAACTGTTTAATTATGTGGACAACAAACGTCCCTCAATAGACTACTGTTGATGAATGGTCCCAGTTATAGTTTTGCGAAAGAAATCTAAATCCGTGACGTTTTGTTACCAGCAGTCGAGTCGCAATTGTGAAACTTAAATAATTCACGCTGGCCACATCTTAATGCCATCAAAACATTTTTTTCATCAGTACGTGATGTGAACGTTTGGGAACAGTAATGTACGGTGTATCAGTAAACAATTGCATAATATAACTAAAAAGTCTGTATGAAAAGTAAACGAATGGCATATTACCCCTCGACGAACTCAAACGATAGAATCTTCCTTGACATTTGTTATAAAGTTATTCTGTTTCGCAACAAACGAACAAATCTTGTTAGAGAACAGCTGGCTAAATTTCGTTTGAATAAACTGTACAGAAATTTAAGTTTGCACAAAAATTAATAAAAAATAACCGTTGCAGAGGTACGCAGCCACAATAGTCTACTATATCATCATTAGGCTGATGTGGTGGATTAAGGTTACTTGAATAGGCATTATCTTTCAGTTAGCCGTGTAATGGCCACATCATTCTGTCGGTGATCTGGGAGTAACCTCGGGGCATTTTCTAGTCACGTCACTTCAAGAGGAGTTGCAATTGCCGTTGTATAAGATAGGAGATTTTATCGCTACATCAGAGCCCAGCATACGTCGAACTGTCGTCCGGTTATTGAGTGACGTGTGGAGAAATGATCACAGTGAGTGGACAGAACGAACAGAGTACTAATGACAGATCAGTCATGCAGTGATCAGCATGAACCTAAACTGTAAGCAATCCGCGATCTAGAAATTCTGTCACATGTTGTCTGAAAGAACCCAGGAGCAGGCTGAATGAAGAGGGTGGTGAGTAGCCCTGTTAAAACTAGGTAAACAGCTAATATCACATTTAGTACCGACAATTGTTCAGGAACTAGTAAGTATCCCTCAACTCATGCACTACCAGTAGTGGCTTGATGATCGTGTGCGATTACTTTCAACCTTTTGGAACAATTGGATTGGTCATATTGAATGGCAATCGAGGCATTTACTCTCTCACTCAGAAGTTGCGTTGTGTTCTGTTGTTGTCCATTCCCTCAGCTTGGTAAAATACTACGATTTCTTGCCAAGACACAATCTGATAACTCGCAAATCTTATAAAGAGGTCGCAGTGTACAGGCTAACGGCCGAGTTTGTGGTTAAATGAGACTAACATGGATGAGTTGGAGGTTCGGAGTACTATAACACTTCATCGTAAGCGCACCCAATCCATAGGTCGAACGGTTGAAACGAAATTACATAACAAAATTAAGAAGCACAGGGCTGTGACTAGATTTTGCCTACGTCTGCTTTTGACTGTCTATGAGCCTTGATAGACAACATTCAGTCTACTGTTGTCTTGTAACGGTTGTTCATGTGTTGCAAAAAATATCTTACATCTACTTGCTTATAGGTAAGCTATTCCGAAAAATGAAATAGTATAATTTTACTACCGTTGGATAGAAGCAATGAACAAGAATAAGTAAAGTATCTCAACCGGACCGGAAAGTGCGAAACACCTACGATGCATTTTCCGTCCGTGAACTTCTGTATTGGTTATCAAGTTGATCTTTGCTTATACCAAACCGTTGTCCGGTAATTGAGTGGCTCGTAGAGGAACGACCCCTGGAAGCAAGCGAAACAAAGAAAGATATAAAATCTGCACGTAATGAAGACAAATTAATCATGCAATGATCTGTATAAACCTCAAATATGGAGAATCCGACTCAAGTAGCTAACGATTGCACAACACTGCAAGTGACTGTCATGTTCGGCTGACAGCGAACTACTAACATAAGGCAGAATGTTTTGGCTCAAGACAGAGTATTTGTGAACGGCAAAATTTACGATCCAAACGTGCACCTAGACGTAAACATCCGTAGGTTGATTGCAAGGGTTAGTCATTAGCCAACGAGAAAACATTCAGGTAACCAACAACATCATACGTTAAAAATTAGAGGATTTGCTTGTGTGGATGTCCCAAAACTGATGGGTCATACGAGACTATAACAAAGTGGACTGTCACAATTTTCGCATTCAGATAGACTATCCAGCCAGCCTCTATCGAAAAGAAACAGTTAACCGTGTTTTCGCATTTGTTATAGCTCGTCAGTAGTACATATCCTTGCCAGGTGATAACCGTGCTGACCACTGCGCCATTGGCCTCATAACGAGTGTGACCAAATTATCACATATGAAAACTCAACCAATTTCGCTTTTGATTAATTATCAGATTGCCTGATCATCTTGAAAGAAGACACAGTTACTGTTCATAGTTCGAATCGATTAACCTGCGATTAGGACTTCCGAAACACGCAGAAATAACCAAGTGCATTAAATGTGTTAGGTGATAATTTAGGCGACTGATGAATAGTTAGCGTGTTGTTAAATTTCAAGTTCATTATCACCTACACTTGATCGCGTCTTTCGCATTCGGAAAGCCGGTGGGTCAGAGAAAGATGCATGGAGAAATCTGTTAGTGCGTTGGACTTGTCAGAACAAGCGAGGGAATCGATCCAGTTCAAGAAACGATAAGAACAACTATGTCTGATCAGACAGCACACCCGCAAATCACACTCAACTCGAGTAGGGTAGATGATACAGTGCTGAGTACCGGAAATTATCCGACTTTTCACGCATACTTTCGCTTGTTTAGTTGATGGGACATATTAATCCGGGCACCTTACAAGTGTGGACAAAAGCACAACGTAGTCATTAAGACGTTGCTTCTGAAAGGCTAGCGTTACTGTTTTGTTATATTAGTACCGAGGTGGTACACCTTTGTAGAAGATTAATTCACCAACCTTTCTGAACACGTTGTTGAGAAGTCTTGACATTCTGGTCTTGTTAAATCTTCTAATGTGCTTTTTGAAAAGCCTATCTCAGATATAAAACTTCTACGGTTCTGTATTCCATCAAAGCAATCGTAAATTTGTTCTGGAATATTAAGGTCAAGCGATCAAGTAGACTTAGGAAAATGGTCACAACTGCGGATGACATGGGCATTCTCAAAGAGCTGAATTTTATCACCGGAGAATTTCTCTCTTCATGTACATTATCCTTTCGGCTAGCCATTATAGCTGGACACATTGAAGCTGAGATCAGGGAAGACAAACTAACTGTCGCTGGTCGACCACAAAATAGCTCCTATATTGATTGAACCATCATCGCCTTGCATTTTAATAACTCTGGTGACGTCAATGTTTCACTCGTCCATCGACCTTGATATATGTACCTATTAGTGAGATCCCCCTACATGTGGTCGTGTTCTAACTAAGACCGTTAAACCAGGAAACATGGCAGCGGCATCGTCATACTGCTCACTCCAACAGTGTTATTTTGCCTGCTTCCACCTGTAGTGCCTGTACGAAAATCATGCTTGTTCAACAAACCTCTCAGGTACAATGGAGAAACTCATATTTGAGTCGTCAACCGTTGTTGATTCACATCACGAACAGTACAAATCACAATCATATAGAGTTAATTTCTTGAACAAATTCACTAAATACTGGAGCTTATTTAACCTCGAACATTACCGTATCCTACCAGGGGATTCAACATTAAAGGCTACATAAAACACCCAACTGCACGAATTATACGGCCCAGAACTACACGAGGTTTGTCTGAGCACTACTATGAGTGGGAAGAACAAAAAGTTACAAGAAAGCTACTATCACTTTCAAGGTTACACTTTTTATCAGACGGATCTCATGTTTTGCGATGATCCGATGAGTGCCTTCCTCAATAAAATGTCTTAGGGTCAAAATAACTACTTGCCAGCATTTAGTAGTATACTATAAGCTAGAAAGCCCGAACAGCGGCCCAGCGCCGGCTTTCAGATCGTCACCTGAGAATACGGTTCACATTAACTAGTTCAGCCAAACCAACAAGCTTTAACTAACCTGAGCTTCCTTACATACCTTACTGGAACTAACCCGCATTCACTAGATTGTAGTAACATAGTGGACAAAAAATGGACAGAGACAGTTGGCATCGCCCGGCGGGCTTGTCCTAGATACGAAAATTAAAGGATTCTCGCCCCCAATTCACTGAAGTTTTACGTAGAAGGACTCGCTTCTAGGTAACAGTAGTTCAAGTGACTCCTCATAGATTTCAGCCTATCGGCCTATCTGCTATCTTACTAACCTAGAAACCTCCCTCAGCTATGAGTAACTGGCTGCTAAACTGTGAAGACCAACCCATAGTAGACAGAAGTTGATCAACCGGACCGAATCAACTTTTTCTCGTAAAGCATTAAGTTTTCTTTCCACTCCGCAGTTTATCTTTTGCGGAATGTCAGTCACCAACATGAAACGTTCGCGTTCCGCTTGCCACTATACCCTAAACAGCATCAGTAAAGGCTGATAAATTATCTGCAGTTCTGTTGTCATGGCAACTACCCGGCCAAGTCAATCCGGAAAGTGCTTTGTGGGACTAGGACCAAAATAATTAGTCAATTATGTCAGATGATATGTAATCCTGGAAAGGTGGTAGATAACGTCAGAGGTGTCGTTACCTAATATAGTGTGAACAATCTCTTTATGGCAAGAAACTTTTTTTCATACAGCCATACCTGTTCTGTATTTTCAATAGGGTGGAGGTTAATGAAGAAAACTCATGTCTGTCTTAGAAGATCAGTGATGAAATAAAAACGACTATGATACAAACGTTTCATGTATCTCTTATGATTGACTAGCATTGTTCTAAATGTATGTTTGTTGCTGGCTATCAACTTACAATAATCCAAGTCATCGACATGTTTTCAGCAACTTTTCAACACATTGCTAATTTCTCTGGTTTCAGTAGATTATCATTATTCAATGTAATTGTGATACATAGAGGGAAATTGTGATTCTTTGCCCAAACCGTATTCAACAAATGCCACGTAATCGACCACTGCCATAGATAATAATGGAAATAATAATGGAAATAGATAATAATGGAATTGTTTAGTTCACATCGAGTCAAGGCATACACACACACACACACACAACGCATGTGTCCAAGCAAGATGCATAACACTCTCATATCTAATCCGTACTGAATAAACGATGTTAACTGCTCTTGTTCAAACTTTGTTCCACCGCGTGTTGAGATAAAATAAGTAAGTCTCAGTCTTGGTAGGTGTTGTTAACTGGAGCGCATCTACACAACTGGTTGATTGTAATCCCGTTCAAAATTCCTAAAGTCCCGTTGGTTAGTTTGGTAACTAATCCCGAACAGTGAAGCAATATTGATTGTTTTGCCTTTAATATATTCATTCTGTTAACCTTCTTAGTTTATCACGTTTGCTTATATCGTGCTCCATTCATAACACCATTGATTTTCTGAGTTCAGTAGATCAAAACTCAAGGCATCCAACTCGTGTATGTGTGGGTGAAGTGACATATTGATTGGAATGTGTTCGTTCATCTGTACTATTGAACCATAAATATGTGTGCAAACAATCCACAAATTTTTTCAGTGTATACATTTTGGACTGGCTGTTACATAGTTATCGTTTTGTTGCTTTTAACTGAGACCGATTGTTAACCGATTCATACCGCTATGGGCGATTTTACGGAATACTTCTGCTAGCAGATAAACCTTCTGATTGCAGCAGATGAGGTGACACTAGTAACCGTCAAACTCTGTAAAAGTCAGGTTGTAGCATCGGATTTTACGTGGTGAAAATTCACAGTAGACTGGAAGTGTACAAGGTGAATAGTTGTGCAAAATGCAGACACTAGAGTTCATTATATGTAGAGGGAACTGAAAATGAATTCGGCCCTCTGACAACCAACCTACTGCAATTAGGGAGTTTATTTCTGTACTTCCGTCACTAAGCTTTTTCTTATGCGTATGATGGCTGATCGTGGACCGAAGTGACTAATTGTGTGATGCGGTAAAGGCTTCTGCTCACCCATAAGTAGCTAGAGGAGATAAGGCCAATGAACCATAGTACCAGTTAACAACATCGTCTAGGGAATTTTCTTCCGTCAAGTACGAAGGTGAGTCGCTGAACAAATCTTGGCTCTATATTACTGCTCCACGCTACTGATGGGCTCTAGCCAGACACAAACTCTAGTGTAGTGCACCTCTACAAATGTGGCTGACTGGAAACACAGCTTGATGGCGAAATCTGCTATCAAAAACTGTGAATGACTTTCAGTCAGTAGTGACCAATTCCATGTTAATTTTGCTAACTGGGTATTTCAATCTGACTGTCCGTGTTTTGTAACATGTTATGCATGTGCATCACACATTCCTTAAAATTCACGTCAAATATTAACCAATAGAAAAAAGATGTAGTCAGTGAAATGGATAACCAAATGTGAACTGTGCAACTATGCGTGCACACGCGTTTCTGTCTGGCGCACATCTCAACGTAAGTTATTATCTATGACAGTTTTTTAAAATAATCGCCGTTCTGCTTGGACTAGGCACTTTCATAGTCCCTGAACACCTAAGTTGCATAAGAACGTATATCGAAGTCGTTGGTTCTTTATCAGTTAACTCTCTATCGCCGGTTTTGAGTAGTTGTTCCTGATCATGCACAGCTAGGTTTAACACAGACTGACACAGTGTCATCGGAGAATAATAGGTTTGGGTTGAAGAACAAAAAGTAAGAGTCTATTAGTTATTCTCAGATGGCATCCACTCAAAAGGTAGGCTTTCTGAGCAACTTTCAATTTGTGTATACTCCCAGAACTTACCTACAGCTCGCTTCATACGCCGATGGGATGTAGTCTAGTATTCAGGAAGCCGATATCTTCTCACAACGATCAGGATTTATTCATAACTGTTTTATACAGATTATGAGTTTGTCGATGCAGACAAACTGCTATATCAAACCTCAAATCTTCGGAACTCTCAATTAACATGAGCTCTTGAGAAAATTTCCGTTCGGTATTTGCTTAATTTCTGCAATCTGCACTAGTAAAAAGCAGTTGATCAGGCAGACCATTCAACCTTATGTAGGAAATTGTGTAGATGTGGTTCACTAATTAGTAGTCGGGGTTTGGTTAATTTCACGTTGAATATCACCCACAAATGATCTCAGCTATCGCATTCCCATAGACTATCCAGTCGGCCCCTTTCGAAAAGAAGCACTTGACTCGAGTTTCGCTCTCATTAGGGCAGCTTGTCAGTTAGTGCCTATCCTTGCCACTGTCGGGACTAGAACTCCCACAATGTGTTTACCACTTCGCCAATGACCTCACATTAGGCACGACCGAATTATGGTATGTGAACACTCAATCAATTTCTTTTGTAAGTAATGAGGTTTATATGATTTGCTTACTCCTGTTGCTCTCTGATGATCTCTAGTGATCGCTACTACAAGGTTAAGGTCTGAAGTATGCCTCATGGATAATATTGAATGGACAACCCTGCGATACAAAGATTCATACTAGAACCGTTGTTATCGATTTTATTTTTGCTCGAGAACCATAACTTGTTAGTACATGTCGCCACCTCAAAAAAATTTAGAAAAAGTGGACGACATAACAAAAAATGGAAAGTTGTAAGGGTCGTAGCTAGCAGTTTGTAGTTTCGCACAAACAAATGTAGAACAGTACACCATCTCCACTTGTGATCTGTCAAATACTGTTTCGGGTACGAAGTATCATGTGTGTCATTACCTAGGAATGACCGTCTCAAACCACCTCGGGGTGGTTTTGAACGGTGACAGAATGAACGAGATTTCAATTTGGAGAGAAGTCCTAATCGAGGGGTCATCGATTGAAGTTAACTGAACAGTTACTGAGTCTTCTCTCGAGACGATCGGGTAACCTGATCATTACTCACAAGTGAAAGTGATTGGGCGTTCATACGTGACAATTTGGTCGTGTCTAATGTGAAGTGAATGGGGCAGTGGTAAACACGGTTGCCTCATGAAAGCGTGGCCGTGGTTTTAGTCCCGGTCGTGGCAAGGATATGCACTACTGACGAGCTGCTCTAATGAGATCGAAACTCGAGTCTAGTGATTCTGCTATTCGAAAGGGGCCGACTGAACAGTCTATGGGAATGCGACAGCTGAGATCACTTGTAGTTGACGCCCAATCTATGTGGACAAGAAAACTCAATCAATACTTGGATTCCATATAGGATATTGTGGAATTTGTCCATGTAAATATTTATACAATGTGCAGCGGTTGTAAGCTGCCAATATTAAGGCAGCAAATGACCCGGTTAACTTGCAAGCAATGTATATTCGTTATCCAGATTTGGCCAACGCGGAACGTATTGTTGGAGTCTGGAGCAAGTTTTATCAATTAATGAGTTCTAATAGAGACTCGATACGCGTACTTAAGACACCTAGCCGGCACCTCAAATAGCTTATCCACCACGATCAGTTCATTGCAAGGAACCTGTTCTCTGCCATTTTTGTCGCTAGTGGGTCATCTTATCATTCTCCTGCCGAGATGATCGAAGAATCTGAGTACTACTCACGAGGGAATGTGGTTGGGCGTTTAAATATAAGGCTTCGGACGTGCGTAATATGGGGTCGCTGGAACAATGATCAAAACAGTTGTTGATGAGAACGTAGAGTGTGCAGCTTTGACTCATTTAATCTAAATCCTTTTGAAAGTGTGACTGGATTTGAATGTTTTCATCAGATGTGCTCAGCTTCTAAGCTGCAATATGTTTGTCCCTATGGTTCACTGTCTTGCCTGTCGGTCATCTCAACATTCTTCTTTCGCTTTAACTGTCAGCTTTCTTAATCCGTTTTATTGAATCTACCGCAGTGTTCAACAAACTTTCTTTCTGTGTTGTCCAACATAGAACCAGACGCATTTATGTACTCTCAACTGCTTCCAGTCTGCAATATTTCTGTCAGTCCATGTTTTATTTCCAATGGAACGCTGAACTATTGGGAGAATCCAAAGATGAACATGTTTGGGCACTTAAGGATGTGAAGTACGTGTGTGTATGCGTGTGATCTATTTGGTTTGCATGTGCAGGTTATTTACATTTCCCTTGATTTTTCCCTAATGCTTTGGCTATCCGCTGGAACTTATAGCTAACACCCGAACAGTTATACCCACTTACATACACACACATTTTTGTGTATAACATGCCTGATCTGATAAGTAGAAAATGGCAATAAAGAGTACTTATATTTACAACCCAACCGACTGATTAGTACTTGTTCTTGATTACATTTGTTTTTCCGTGCATGTCTGCAATATGGAGATTAGAATTATTTTTGTGGAGCATGAATTACAAGACGCAATTAACAAGACGTTGATGGTTTAATGAACCTATATGTAAAACATTTGTAAGTAGGACGAAATGACATTAAAGCTGTTGGTTGGTGGGACTCTGGCTTCGTTAGTCCAAACAGACGTTTGTGGAAATGACCTAATCTAGACAAATAAGTGCATAAGCCTACAAAGAGGCCTCCAAATAAAAACAGCAATATGATCTAGTTGAAGTACAAAACTAGAATGTTTTAAAAGTATAATCTGGCACTTGTGTATCATGTCCATTTAATTTTCAGGATCGTTTCCTTCTATCCCTCATATTCATTTCACGTGGGATTCAGACCCGAGTAAGTATGTGGTTGAAGTTTTACCGGGTTTCCCTTCGCAATGTGTCCGTTACGTAGTCACTATCGTTGTCTCCGCCACTTAGCTCACATCAGCTGGACCGGTCGCGTAATGTGGCTGTTCGCCGGTGCGTGTTCCGGAACGTTCGGGAAGTGCGATCAGTTGGTCAACTAATCACGTTACACAGCCTACGATGGTTGGACCATATACCCTGCATGTCAGCGGAGTGTTCACCCTACCGGGCGTTATAGACTGAGACCATCAACAGTTGGGTGAAAGCAAGCAACAACGCGGTCACGAAACATGAGGACCCTGACTGTTCCATTGTGGAAAATGGGTAGATAATGCCTTTCTGGCTGGGGTTTTTGTGATAATTCAAATCGGTGGTTAGAGACACTATCCGAGATGGCGATGTGTCGCAGTCAATGGCGTGCTTGCACTCATACCATCTCTAGTTCAGTTTTTTCTTCTAGAGTATTTTAAGTCACTGTTGAGGTGAGTGGCGGCCCAAGCTACAGTATCTTCTGGTCAGGTTTATAGTTGTTGTTGTTATGGCGAAGATGGTGAAAATATGTTGCGCGAGCAGCGATACGAAAAGATATGTCGCTTCGGCGATTGGTGTCCTCGGCTGCCATGCCCATTTGAGCACACGCACTGACTATGCTTCGAGGCCTACCGTTTTTGAAACACACCCAGACAACTGGGACGAAAAGTTGACTTCTGAACTTTGTCTTCAGATCACCTGAGTTATATAGAAGGTGAAGAAGATCAGATAGGGATGCCAGATAGAATAACTTAAAGGGAAGTGTAGGGAAAGTTGCTTAATTGATGTTGGTTAATGCTCACACGTTTTCAAAAACATGCTGGTCGGTCTGTCGCTCATCGCTTCGGTTGATTGAAAGTTGGTATCTATCCAATTTCTCAACGAACTGCATCTGCTTATGTAGCAATGGATCAAGCATTCTGCTTTGATTCGTCTCGACGTTACGGAGTGTTTTATTTTGGAAGGCTTTTTTATGCATTCACTGGCGGGTGACAAACAACGTAGACTTCGCTGACTGCCCGTGTTTTATGTCTCAAACAAGATAGATGACGGTGGTGTTTATACAATGAACACAGTTATTGTAGCATTTTCGGTCAGTGAACTTGGAAAGTTTAGTTGTTCTCCTTAGACCCTCTTTAGTTACCCAGCTGCCCGGAATTCCTTCAGCACGCCTTGTCTACCTCGCTTTTTTCACTTGCTGGGGTTTAGTACTCTGTAGTAGTGCAAGTAATTGTTTTGGACCTGACGAACGCGCGTGACGTTTGATTTATGAGCATGCCAACTCGGTTCGCAACACATCGAGTTCACTGATAAGTAGTAGGGGATTTTGATTTATATAGATTGAACATCGCCCACTATTGATAGCAGCTGTCGCATTCTCACGAGTTCAATCGGTGAGACTAGCAGTGTAAGCGTTTGAGAGTCGTTCACTGTAACCACTTATGCAACCGTTTAATGATACCCTGAAAATATTTGTATGTAATTTTATTTTCACTTGGGTTCTGTTTTTGAGCCATAAATAACCAAACCATCAGACATTGATTAGCTAATCGAAGAATCTCTATATCGTATAACCGAAATTCTTGATTTGAACTCAAATCTAATTAGTCTACTGTCCACATTTAAAAAACAATCATATTTGTTTGTTTATATCTCAGTCTACCGAACACGACAGAATTGTGTTGAATTGGGTGAACTAATAAAAGTTATGTGCGACATTGAATACGAGGTGGTGACTGGATTAATAACCGGCATTCAACAAAGGTCACAAGGATGACCCTTGTTGGGGTACCATAAGTGATACCGCCGTCTTCGCTACCGCCGCCGCCGCAGCCATCACCGCCACCACCACTAATAACACAAGAACAACAACAACAGCCGAGGCTGACATCGAAAGGAATTCAAACGTTTCTCCTGACCATCACGACCACAGAACACTCAAGTCACACAAGTAACAAAGACCGTAAGTAAGTAGAAGTTTGTTCTAACTGAAACACGCACACATCGATAAAAAAGCCGATTTTACTAATACTACCGAAACAGTCGCTAAACATTAATTAAAGGAGTAAGTTGTTATTGGTAAAGAAGAGGAATATTGATGTAAAAATGTTCAAAACAGTTCATTCCCTTCAGAAGTTTGAACAAAACAGTCAGAAAACGAAAACTGGTAGATGCAAGCATTTCGTATTGACTCATCAGTACCAAATTTACAATAACATTAAACGGTTGTTTTATATCGAGCAATTAGGGGGTTAGGGTAGATAGTCAGTCGGTTTGTTAGAAAAGGTCACTAGGTCCAGGGAAGGGTCAAGTTTACGAACAAGCGTTTCTAAACACACAGGGTCGGCTTCAGTCGATTGATTGCGACAGCCTCAGCAAACCGCAAGAATCTTAGATTGGACTGACGTAATAGGATTCTGAATGCACAGACTGGGTCGATAACGTGACCAGTGGTTAGGACGCGTCTTGCGACTGCGGACGCTGGCTGCATGTGTGTTTTAAAGACATTATCGTTCTTCTCTACTACAGAGTTCTGCACCCATTTGAG